>CALNHX010006790.1:0-83662 GCA_940337035.1 Agriotes lineatus
CAAATAGTCTGGTGCACATACCAACTAGGCACCATCGGGTATCTTATAAACTGTAAGAGATACAAAATTGATACATGTAACGCCCCATTTCATTTTGCGTTACGTTATTAAATAGTTTCTTGAGCAGTTCGTTTTCGAATATAGTATTCCCACGTAATTTAGATTTTGCCCAAGGAACGCTCGACCTTCGAGATTGCCATATGGGAAGAATTTCTCGGTGCGGTCTTTCTTTCGATAGTGGGCCGTGGTAAAGGAAGGCTAGGCTCGAAACAATTTATTTAGTAGCCACCTCCGGGGATTTGGCATAGTTTTAACTAGCAGGCTATGGAAGCCTCGAGATTCTGTAACGAATGAAGTATGAACAGCGGCGTCTCTTCAAGCACGTTCAGGCCGATTCCCAGCTGTGGTTAGATTTTCCTTTTTAGTTTTTCTTGTGAGTTCTAATTTCGTGGTAAGTGGGCCTGCTTCCATCACCATACTACCAAGCCGCCGGCCCCTGCGCCCGTTCTTACGATCTGCTCCTGTTGCTGGATTTCATCGTAGCAAACCGATTTTGCGGCGCGTGTTCCAGATGGGAGCAGTTTTGGCGACGGCTTAAATTCGTTCCCGCTACAGCAGCCGCCTGTATTCGCTGCAGAGCCCAATTCAACAATTCCATGCAGACGCTGGCGAGACCCTCCTTAAGATTGCAATGATTGTGCTTCCAACTGCGTTACCTAAGTGCATGCATTGATTTTCAGGTTGCTTGTTTTATTTATCGATTAAAGAGCTATGAATGTTGTACGAAGGCCTTCGATTATCAAACTGTAAGCTTGTTTGCAACGCTTGAAACGTTAGTATTTCATCAGTTAGGGTGGCTGAACATTTGTATTTGTTACTATACAGTTTTGGGCCTTATTAAGCCTCCAGCTTTAACTATGATGTTAATTGCCACAATGTTGATGAATTTAAATTCAATTAACTGTCACTGGTTTACATTTTCATAGTGTATTCATACTACGACCCTACATGAACCTGCAAGTGTTCTCGTTTAGATTTAGGTTGAAGTAAGAGGCTTAGGAAGGTGGTGATTTGTTCGGTAGCTAGATTGGTTTTTATATCGTGTTTAAGTTTAACGAAAGGCGCCCAAAATGTGTTAATTTATGAAGTTTTTTTAACCCTAAAGATCGTTGCCTAGTCCTGCCTCACACCATTATTTCTGTCGACAGTTAGAGCCAGCTAGGGCTGTGCTCACCCGTCGAGTAAAGGTGCGGTACATTCAGACGGAAATAGAAGAGGTTGTATACCGTATTGTCCTGAGGTATTCGATACACCAGCGTAATACTTTTAAACGGCATTGAAAGATAATATATACATTAACAAATAGTCTCTTCACAGTTCCCTATCCCAAGTCATTTTTGTTTGATTTTTCGTTTTGTATAGATATATTTTAAACGGCATTGTGTTTAATTACATTACTGGGAAAACTATAAAAATCAAAAGTCCAACATACGTTCCTGTGGTATACCTTAGGAATTTCCTTGAATGAATATAATTAACCGTATGTCATTAAACTACATATCTGGGAGGCATATACAGACGTTGCTTTTCGGAAGAGCGGGAGAGGGGAGGGTACAAGTTTTTGAAAAAGATAACAAGGAGTAGATAATTTACAGAATGAAACCGAAATAGTGCCTTCAATTTTACATGTCTTTATTAATTTAGGCGTAACTGCTATACTCAACACATATAACTATATATACTTAAAAATATTTTTAAAACAGCTGCTATATGAGTTCGTTTACTTTTAATGATTTTTGGTTGTATAGTTTTTTAAACTGACATAATTCAATTTAAAAACTCCCACGCAAATACACGATGAAAGTGGATTGCGCGACCTTATAAAATTAAAATCCCGTTCTGTACCACATATGGATTTACAGTTACCACAAACAGAATTTTCTCGGAGGCACCATAACCTACCGAGTCCGCTTTAAGACAGGTTTCATAAAAGTGCCGTTTTGGCGCTGTCGATGCCTTTACACAATTTAGCCTGGACAGCCAATGCATTTTTATCTCGACATAAATCGGCGCTGTTGCAGCAAAATCAGCAATTAGTATGTTACATTTAATGTCCTCGTAAAGAGTAGCACTGTGAGAAAATGCACCCGCCATTCCGCTTGCTTTCAGTCATTCCGCGAACTGTAACTTGAGCACTGGTGCAACTGTATGCACATGCAATTACTGCACACTCTTCCAGTAACACACTGAGCATGTATCGCATTCAGCAATTCACTCCAGTCACTGGTGCGTTTTATACCATTTTCGGAATTACCGTTAGCAACAATGCAGGATTATTTAAGCGTCTGTTTTACAACTGGTACTTTTTCCTAAATTCAACTTTTACAAAGTATCCCTGTAGTGGATTTGAATGGGCATCCGCTAGTTGCTTACAGGAATTGAACTACAATGCTTTGTTTTACAATAAATTAAGTTTAACGATTTCTTACTCTATTTTTACTTCCCTCGCCTCAGGCAAAGGAAGTATTTTAAACACATTCCGGGATTTCTTCGTATCTTCACGTTTCACGGTCCCTAGATGATGAAAAATGTGTTTTCTCAATTTCGTTGGTGTGTTTGTGTCCGTTCGTCTTTTGGTGCTACAGCTCGAAAACTATTTGTTGGACAAAAACAATATTTTGCATACGGAGCAAATGACTGCCTTGCTCGAAACCGAATGCTGCTTCGGTCAAATATTATACTGGGCGAGCACCTTACAAAATGTGTCTATTTTTGCTTTACCTCGAGAACTACTAGATAGATAAAAGTAGTAATATTTTGTACCTAGCTTAGGTTTTTACCCCCGACGAAAAAATGCATATTTTGGGACCCAAAAGATACACAAGGTGAACCATTTGAAAAAAATATATATGTATGTTCTGAACCCAACAGGGTGAACACCTTAAAAAATTGAATTCTGTCTATTTCTGATTTATCTCAAATTTGCTAGACAATTGGTATGTACAGTTGGGGAATCAATATAGTTTACATCACGCAATCATTCTTCTTTTTTGCCCATCGTTTAAATAATTTCGAGGTACTTTAAGTGAACTGAAGTACTGAAGTTTTTTACACTTAACGTATCAAACTAAATTTATTGCAAATTTACTGATTTTTTAAAAACTTAACACTGAAAAACTCAAGTGTAAACTGTTTTGATTCCCCGACTGTACCTACATTTTTTATCCAATAGATAGAACAAACAACCGAATACAGAATGAATATTCTCCTTCTTTGATAATTTCAATATTTTTAGTTTCAATTCTTCCACTTGCGAGGGAAGTTCCGTGTAAACCCCTTTTTTATGATATAGTAATACGCTTCTGGTTCTACTGAATTTCAAACAGTAGCAATTCTACATTTAACTATTAGCTTTCATTGCCGGTGTTATTAAAACTGAGTAATGTAACTACTTTAATTTTGTCCACGATTACAGCAATTATGACAAAGCCTTTTAAATGTAGTTCAACCAAAAACTCCAATTAATTTTACATTTCTTTGCAGTCATTTAAAAACGTATATCCGTAAATTATTCTTTTTTAAAATACTAGGGATTTCCAGTTTGTCATATAGGTTACGTTGTAACTGCAATAAGACGAATTATTTGTCCATCTTAAACAATTACTTCAAAGCATCACTTTTCTAATTTGATCGAGAAGAATTTGCTTTAACCTTTTAATTGAGAAACAATTGATAGCCTTTTTACATTGCAACATTTTCAAGAGAGTTCTTTTACCTCGGTCAACACAAGTATCAGTACTTTTTGGCCTTGTAATAGCGCAGACTATTTCATTTTAAATAATTTGTTACTATTTACTATTGAAAATAATATAAAATGACGTGTGAGTGTCTACAGGAGTATTCGACAGTATAAGTTTTCCAATATGTATAAAACGTTGTTCACGTTAGTCGAACGTTCACATCATCCGATATTGACGTTACCTCCTGTGTGCTGTAATTTAGAAACCAAACGTTTATGCCGCTCGCTGATCAGTTTAAACATGTACAAATATTCTCGCTCTTCAAATTTTACGACCAATCTATACTTTTAGTGTTTTTTTATTATTTACTGCTTATGCTAGGATGAACAATTGAACATTTCCAAAAGCTTTCTTGTAACACGGTAAGTCGAAGAATATTAAAATAAAGAAATGTTATTAGGCACGCCATTGTTAGTAATAAAAATCACGTTTTGGTAAAAATTTGCTTCATAGCAAAGCGAACATATTTTTACTTTTCCAAACTAATTATTGTGATTATCATTTTCCTACAATCAGAAATAAAATTCTATGAAAATAGGAATTTTTAAACATTCTAGTACTTTATACTACACGAATATTTAAAAAAAACGATTTTTTTCAAAAAAAAAAGAATCAAGAATATGTCGTCTAGTTTTTGTAATATCATTTTTGTATTAAATAAATGCATAAGAATATTTTTGACACTCTTTTATTGGTAGGTACTTGCAAGTAGGTTTAAAACGTTGAAAAATCAACATAAATTAAAAATAACCTTTTCCAGGATTCAAATTTCGAAGTTATCAAGAAAATCAAGAACTGATTACAAGCGTCTCATTTAATTCCGTTAAACAGGTTCAATTTCGTATACGATTTAAAATTAAATTGAAAATGCCCAAAATTTTTTTTAACCAGAATAGATTTTTACATCTCAACTTTAGGGAAATGTATCGGTAGATTTCCGAAATTTCTAGAAAACGAATATATGCCGCTTAAATTTGACATCTGTTTCAGGTATTTTAGTGCTTTGGTTTAGTGTGAGTTAATAAATTTACAGTGACTCTGTGGAAATTCTAGCCGTATGACTCCGCTGATGTAATATATTTGCTTAAATGGTTATTTACGGGTATATAAATAAAATCGGTTTTGCAAGATGACAAAAATAAAAATAAATGGAATGAAAATAAGAGGCCCAACAAATATAATACAGAAAAGAAAGTAGTTTAGGCTGGGTGGGGTTCCGGAAACTCGAACATTTAAAACTGATATATTGTTACGCGCAAAAAGCGACGTATTTCGAGTGTATTTTTCGAACGGGCCGCGCCGTCGTTTTGATATTGTTCACCTTTGTCGCAATAAACGCGCTTTCTGGTCTGCGCTAGTCACTGGTGATTTACTTTTCATTTTTAACCGGATATATGTCAGCGCTTAGATGCCCGAATCGCTCTCGAAGGTAAATTGTACGTGGTCGTTTGAAGCTGCTCTCTTTTTCTTTTCGAATTGAATTAACGTTTCATGGTATTTATAGCTGTTTTGATCCGGTCATGATTCCATAACGAGAGGTCTTGATCCGGCATATTTCCGTAACGAGATATTTGAGCTGATTCGGTCACGTTCTCGTCCCGTATCATGCACGGGCTGTCAGGGTCCAGTTTACTGCTTCCGTAAGCTGCCATCTGTCCCGTTCGAAAGACGGGCTTAACCTATTTCGGCGTGGGCTTTGCTAAGTGCCAAGAGCTAGTAATATTGCCTACGCGCTAGTGCTCTGCTGTTGTCGCCAGGAGGTAGTAATCTGACAAGGGAGTTCTGCATTGCACATAGCTATGTTCTTCTTTTTCTTCTTCTAATTTTATTAATTTAATTGCTATGCCAAATTCCAGCGTGTTCAACTTAGCCCCTTCAGTGTTCCTCGAATTTCAGTTCTGAGTATTGTGTGATAATTTGAATTGATTCTCGTAAATTGAATCTTACGTTGTGCAGATGCCTCCGATGAGTTTCCCCTAAGGCCTCATCGAAGTTTAACTTGCTTTAATACTGATATTCACTTTTACGTATTTGTCCATTTAAATTAATTACTATTGTATCTATACATGTGACTGTTAAGAAGCCGAGTAGGACAGATGGGAAAGCGCTAGGCTTGCATTAAGCAAGTCCTCGGTTCGAATCCCGCGGGGGCCAGAATTTATCCGCAGTAACTCGAAGTAAAATAAAGAGCAATGGCAAGAGCTATGTTAGGTATTAAACTAAGCAACAGAAAAATGAACATGTGGATAAAACCACAGATCAAATCAATGCGTTGGCACCATAAAAAGGATGGCCAGGACGAAGTGGAATTGGATAACATGTGGACAGTCGATTGAGAACTGGGAAAACATTAGAGGCAGAAGGAACATGGCCGCAGTGTTCTTATAAAGACACTACTGAATTTTGTTAGCAAATAAGACGCTTTCGATTTGAAGTCGTAATAATATTTGGAATTACATATTATTAAAATAATCGTCAAAGCTATTTTTCAACAATTTCCTAAGTAGCACAGTTGTAATTAATAGTTATTTGTTTTATTAGTACAAAAAATGCATGCTTTCGGGACAAGCAAGACAGATCGCCGGACGACGCGCAGCGGAGTCCGGCGAGTCTTACGCGTCCCGAAAACGCATTTTTTGTGCGAATGAAACATACTATTTTTTCTCCAACTACTCATAAATTCGGTAATATGACTTATTATTTAGAATCAAACATTGTATGTTACATTGTAGAACTGTCATGGCGCAAATAAACAATCACTATACGGGGAAAATAAACAAAAACGACGGCGATTGCCGAATATTGACGAACCGTTTGTGTTTTATTTAAAATTTACCATGCAAAACCCTATCTTGCGTCCATTTTTGTACTAGTGCAAATATGACTCGAAAAGTGTACATACAGTTGTCAAGGTAATTGGTGAACATCCCGAAATGACTTACTTTTTATACAAAATTATTCGACAATATGGCGTCGTATTCGTGTGGTTGGAGAAAAAATACTTATTGACTGGACTCAAAATTTGCAAAAAAATTATTTAAAAAACTGTATTTAAGTAACTGGGTTTTCATACATGGAAGCAAACTAATGGAAATTTTGAAATAAAACAAAAACTATAAAATGAAATATATAAAAATCTATTCTTCATTGTTTCTACGTTCAACCATTTTGATTGTAGGAAATTGTAAGTAACAGATGAGTGGGTACAGTGACGTAGAAATATCTTAAACTGTTTTTACATACAATGTGCCAAACGACTGTTACTGATTGCTTTCTTACATCAGGGGCTGACAAAAGAAATATATAACTGTATTTGCGATAGGAAGTAATGTATATCTAAGGTGATTGGCCGAAAAGAATACATCTTCACTGCCAAAATTGCCTATAGAAAATAGTATGGGTCGGCAGGTTAAAAGCTTACTAATGGCAGGTTTGAAATTGCCCATGGCACCAGGTCCGTGAAATAACAATGATCCAGTGTTTTTGCTTTTGTGACTTCTAAGAAGTATCAATATGTAAAAGGATCGCCGATACGATCCTTTCCACTTTCGAAACGAATAGCCCAGCGCCAAACTGCAGAATTTATCGAACAATAGAAGATTTGCATTACAAAGACACAATAATATCCGTCGACTGCATAATGAAACAGACGACGTAATTGGGAATATCGGCTTATTTTCCTTGCGTGGCTGTTATCTGTAAAAGTGGGTGCAGCAAAAGTAGGCTTTAAGATCCAGTAAATGCTTTACCTATTCTCACAGTTATCAAAAGCATTAAGAACTGGGCATTGTTTGTGAAGCGTCGGACATCCAGGAACGTACCTAATCAACTCAAGTGTATCGAACCAAGCACATTTCTTCTTGAATAATCATGAAAAAAGTCGGTCAGTAGACATCGGAATGTTAATAACATCAACATATTCGTTAATCTTACTACAAATATAATAATACATTACTCACATCTTTGAGATTGCAACCGACTTTGTACCAAAATTCAATTAACTTTGCTAATACATAATAATAAAGATCTAAATCACAAAACTAAAATTACCGAAATACACTATATACCATCTGTCCACAAAGAAATTACATAAAGGTTGGCCATGGTAAATATGATTCAATCATGAATGTGTTGTGTTCTATTGTAAAAACTATTATAATTGTAGCTTAACTGAATTTTCAATATAAACTTATGACAACAACAACAGTGATGACAGATAATGAATTCTAAAGCTTGCTGTTAACATTATTTTTTTCTCAATGGCCAGGCCTCATGATACTTTTTAATACATGGTATAGGTGGTCTGAAATTAAATGGTCAAAATCTGTAGTTAAGTAAATTCACTGTAACAGTTTCTATACACATGTCTCCAAAAACGAACTCCTAATTATTTTCCTACAAAGCTATAACCCTCTTAGAAAAGTTAAAAGAAAACCAATCAATGCCAGCACATATATGCCGTTCACGATCTTTTTGGGTCAGGTGATGCTATGACCATCTAGTAATTTTGTTGGCAGAACCTCTGTTGCAACTAAACTCCCTCATGGGAATTGACACTTTTTGTGTTAGGTTAGGTTGTATTCAGTTTAAGGTTATATTTTCTGAATAGGTACATTGTTGCCGGATATTCTCTAGTCTCCACATCAACTCCCGTCCTTTTAAATTTGGTCTGTCCTTTTAAATTAGAAGTAGCATCGTTAAATGGAAAGTTTTTGTTGTATCAAAATTATTTTGGGCATTTTGAATTTTCCTTTGACGGAAATTAAAATTATTTTTTACACATTTGATAAATCATTTATTTTCTTACGAATGTTAAAATAATAAAAGCTGCATCC
Organism: Agriotes lineatus; assembly: GCA_940337035.1. Classification (NCBI taxonomy): domain Eukaryota; kingdom Metazoa; phylum Arthropoda; class Insecta; order Coleoptera; family Elateridae; genus Agriotes; species Agriotes lineatus. Next base: position 8,636 of record CALNHX010006790.1, read on the forward strand.
GCTACATCATCGAATCAGTTAGTCCAACATGAAAAGAAAAATCATAGCCAACTCTGTCCCAAAAGGTCGTGAACGGCTTATATCTTGTTGTTGTAAACTTGTCTTCTTGTTCTATAGGAGAATTTTGCAGTGTAATTTTAATTTTAAAAAGTTCCGTTTGTCAAACTTGCACCTTTATTTATACGCATACACTTGGAAATTGTTAAGTTGCCCCTAATGAAGGGCGAGCTCAGGAAAACCTACGGTCCGATTTCCAAAGCAATGCCCTTGATGTTGACGCGAATTCGTCTAATGTCGGGGTAACTGGCAATCCTTTTAGTCAAAATATACTTGTACACGAAGGACTAAAGCTACTGTTGCGAGATTCATAAGACACTGCAGTACAAATACTTGCATTTATTTTCTGCCGTTTACAGAACAACTTAAGTGTAACACCGTTACTTATTAACTAACTAAATTCTAAGTCCAGTTTGACCAAGACAACTCGGTAGGCCGTTCTCAATTCTAAGTTTTGAACTTCTGTCACGTACAGATGTACGTGGTGACAATTCATAATAGCTCCATGAATTCGATAAATTTGTAGGTTTCCACACGCTGAAATTGGTCAAGCGGTCGACACCTCGCAAATTATCACTAATAAAATTTTACAATTCTACTAAAACCACGTAAACCTTGCATAAATTTGTCCTTAATCATTTCGTGGGCTTGGAATATTTCCATCTTCCCAGATAAAGGCACGTTTTTACAGACTGGCTAAATACTCGCCTATTGTAACTTTAATATTATGCGCATTTTGCCTACGAAATTCTACCTTAAAATATTTACGATACAAATGGCTTATAGCTAACAAAAGTACAGTCTATTTGTCCAACCACGTATAGTTTATTTTCACTCAAGAACGCAAATCGTAACAACGTGATATGCACTCTATACACATTTAGAATTTTTCCTTACAATGCCAGCAGAATATTTCTTTATTGTGGAGACATACAGATTTTTCCATTCAACAACGAATTCTATTTCAGCTAGTCCAAAAAATATGTAACAGTATAAGCGGACTAAGACCCTAAAATAAAATATTTAATATGTATACCCAGAAACTGCAGTAATTCCATACATACCGTAATTTTATGAAAATAACAATTTTTGCAGTATTTACATTTAACGATGTATGTCAGGCGGCGCACTATAACGTTAGCATCAATTTTATATTAACCAGTAGTATTTAGGCAATGTAGGAAAAGTAAAAAAAGTGGACGTGACTACCTCCCTGGACTTTCCCATACTGGAAACTGTTCATATCGTCTTTATTCAACAGTCTTTACAACATATCAAAATTTCAACTCGATGACTCACGTCTTCACCGTGATAAGCGTTTACACTTTCACGTAAATTGCGGGTAAATATAAAAGAATGTGTAGTTCAAAACGTGACCACCGAGCTTCTGTAGATGGCGCCAAGTGGACAAGCCGCCAGTGTGCTAGTTTATTTATGTATTATTTTCCTCAAAACGGCTGTAGCACCGAGGTGAAATTTTCTAAGTACCTGGAAATTATATTTTCTAGGGCATACAAAATCGATTTTTTTATTTTCGCGGAAGAAGATTCTTTGACGCAAAAATATAACAACCGTTAGAATAAAAAAATTATTTTTCAAAAATAGAGGGGGGAGGGGGCCGGTGCGCTTACATATATCCACGAGTGTGATATTTTTTTGCATATTCATATGCTCCATTATGCACTGAGCAATTCAGTGAAAACCCCAGCTACCTATCTTGTTTTGTTTATTAAATAAAGGGGTTTAAATTTTCAAACTTCAAAGCTTCGTAGAGGACGCCACAGATAATTCATGAGATTCTTTAAAAAACAGATCGATAGCCCTTTTCGGGGTCTATCAGTGTATGAAGTTTAAACAAATTCCTGTGGGCAGTTTTTGAGAAATAATTTTTAGAAAATTTCCAAAATTTTGAAAATTTGTAATTTAGGCCCCTTAATATTTTTCAAAACACTTTTTATATCACCTCATGTTAGCCTTCATATACTATTCAGAAAAAAAATCAATTGAATCGATTCATCCGTTTTTGAGTAATAGGGCGTTAAACTCAAAATTTCAAAAAATCATAGCGCCCTTCATTTTAAACCTAGCGAGTTCGGCAAAAAACTAACAGATTTGTCTTACGACCCTCTATCGTTATCCGCGATAAAATTTTCAAAATTTTAATCACGAAAACAGTCGTACCAAAAAAACATGCGTAACTTCCGCTTCCGGTTTCGGATTTTTTTGAAAAGCTTATTTTGTCGATGAATTTTCGATACACCCCCGCATTCCAAAGCGCATCAAAATCGGAGCAATACTTTCGGCTGTAGGAGCGTCACCCACCCACACACCCACACACAGACAGACATTTTTTAAAAACCACTTTTTTGGGTTCCTAAAGGCCCAAAACGGATATTTCTGTGAAAATCTCGATTTCCAAAATTTTCATGATTCCAAGACTTCCCTATACCTATGGGTATGGGAAAGTAAAAAATGATAAGAATTCGAAAAGTTAGTTTATATAAAATTCTAAAATGAAAAAGCACAACTTTAAAAATGTATTTAAAATTCCTGTTAAACTAATTTTATCAATTTTCAATTCAACTGTAAAATATGTTATTTCTACTAACCACAATGAGTTGTAGTCTTATAAACATGTTGAAATTATCGTATATAATTACATATATAAATCTTATTTTGCAATTTTGAAAATGTAAAAACCACATACAGAAATTAAGAAAGTACGAGGTGACGCTTGTATTTTAAAGAAATGAACCAAAAATAAATAAGATACATACATATTTGAAAAAAATCATAGAAAAGTAAATGGTGATTTTAGTCGTTGACCGTTTAGAAATTTGGTTTCTACATATAAAGGTCTGTCATATTACATCAATAAATTAATTAAATACATGCATAGTTTTTTTCAAAAAACCATTACATAAGACTTTTCAATATTTTTTTGAGAAAACGTTATACCGGAAAATTGTCTGTTCCTCCGCCAATATTTTCTAGATGAAAAACTTATCAAACCTCCAAATAAAAACATTGAGAAAAATCGCTTACGCTGTTTAGGTTGCGTCTCATGTGTATTCACCCACTTACTCATATCATTTTTTTTATAAACAATGCTTTGGAATTCTTACTTGAATAGGCGCGAATTACCAGTATTACCACAAAAATCTTTCTTTTCAATTTTTCATGCTATGCACTATATACTACGTATATTATATACTTTCATTCATATCGAGATAACCATCTCCCACATTAATCACTATTACAGGAAATTAAAATAAAATTTAAAAAAATCTCTAATGAAAATATATCTGGAAGGAAAATCGCTTAAGATGTTTAGACTGCGTCTCATGTGCATGCACCCACCTATTTACAATTTTTTTTATAAACAATGCTTTGGAGTTCTTACAAAGACCAGTGAATAACTCGTAGCATATTAGAGCAAATTCCCAAATTTAGCAGCGGAAAATTTTCGAAACTGGGTATATCTTAATACAATACTTCTTCCTCCACTTATTATAAGCCAGTGGCCTGTTTAAATCATAAAATTGTTCTATGAGCCCTCTTTGCCCTTAGGCTGAGTAGGTGGCTATCCTTGCCAGTCAAAAGTGAGGAAGTTTCCCAATAAACTTTAATTTGTTTTAATTCAGTGTAACAGAAACTACTGACAGTATTATACTACGTATATAGTGATCAGTACCTACTGAAATTTGTTTGCAAATGTGTCTGAGTCATTCAATGCTACGTAAATGCGTGTGAATTCAACAAATTTATGTTGCAAATTCTACAGCGTATACACAGAAAAAACCAGACGAGGATTAAATAAGTTTCCACTTGGAAAATTTCGACTAAGTTTGTGTTTCTTTATTCTATTATAAGGCGTTCCATTAGTTCTTCCTAATATAATGGTTATAATCGCCCAAGGTGCTGTTAGTACTGCACTGCTTGAAGTTACTGAACCTTGCAATAAAAAAATCGAACATTGTCCAATCAAAAACGATCTTCGTAACCTTTAGTCGCTTATTAGTTAATTGTTTATGTTATTGTTTGCGCGTTCCAATTTTAATTAAGCCCCTTTAGCCCACGAGACTTGCAAGTTAGTTTTAAATACGAAAGATCAGAGGTCACACAGTTGGTGTTGGCTTGTTGGTTACCATTACATTGCCCTATTTTATACATGCAGTCACTTTTACTTCCAGTCTGGCTTCAAATTCAATAAGCAAAAATCACGGTCACTCACGTACATTGGTACAAAACATGTAAAAAACCGATACCGGTACCTCAGTAAAATAAGTATACTTAAGTATGTAAGCATTTGAAGCTTTCGCCTACTACTATAAAATCCAAGGTTACCATAATGTGGCACTATGGAAGGAAACAAAAATAGACATTCCGCAATTGCAAAACGTAAGTCGCAGGCAGTCTCAAAATTGCAATGCTTTCTTTCAGTACAAAACGAACAAGCGCCTCAGACAACATATGTTTCCTAAAAAACCATGGCGCCAATTCGCTGTGAGCAAAGAGACAGATTTTCTTTGTAAACCGAAGAGCCATCGCTATCCAGCTCACAAAGCTCACATACTCTTGACACGAACAGTATTATTATTATAATCATATCCCACTTGAAAAACAGGACAGAAAAACGCAGCCAGACTTCGCCTTCTGAGGAACGATCAGGCTGACAGATATATGGATAAATTTACACACTCGGAATAATAAAGTTCAACAAGCACAGGGCGTGGTGTTACTCTTGGTGGTCTAACCTTATGCTACAAAGGAGCTTTGACTGCTGTCTTCTTGGAACAGAGGGGAGTATTCTATTTTTATTTTCCCATTCAAGTATGCCACCAATACCATATAAGGTGCTTCGGTGACCACGGTATAGGAAATACTAATAAGATTCCCATCATACAATTTTAAAAACTGTTATGGTAGGAGCAAGGAAATTCTATGCTTTATTATATTGTGTAATTTCTGCATAATGTATTACACGAGTAGACATAAAGGTCCATAATCCTATTATGCAAAAATGTGGCGCTTTTGTCTGAGAAATTGCCATAAGTTCTACTACGAACAATAAATTGCTTTTAGCGCCAACAGTTTTACCAATTCCAAGTGGTCTACATAGTAACCATGAACTTGCGATGTGCCAAAACAAGTTTTGCCACGTTTGGATGCAATCAACATCGCTCTCCTCTGAACTGGTCTATGAAGTAGAGGTGGGCAATCCGATTCATTTTTAGGAGTCGATTCTTACGATTCAATCAATCAACATGAACCGATTCATTCGATTCGTTCATTTGAACGATTCAGTTTCGTTCGGTTGGGTCCCCCTGAATTTTAGATTTTGCACCGAGCGCATTTGTATTCTTTAAACCAGACGCTATGAATCATGAACCTTCCATCCATACTATCTTTGCTGTGCTTGCTGAAATGCGCTTGCAGCTTGGTCCGTTATCAGTTTAATTGCATTGCAGGTATTACTTATGAAACAGTGGTACCAACCAAGTTTAAGATTCGGTTTCGTTTAGTTCGTCCCGTTCGCGTTCGGATTTCAATTTTTGAATCGCGCATTGCGTTGTACGATCAAAATCTAATACAAACGACGAACCGAGACAAGAAGGAACCGATTCATAGGATTCACGATTCTTTATTCAGATTTAAATACGCTTCGCAACGTCGTACAAAACGTAACTTCGAATCAATTGAACGACGAATCGAGACAGGAAAGAACCGATTCATACGATTCTTTGGTCGGAGTCGTTCAAATGAACGATTCGTTCATGAATCGCCCCACCTCTACTATGAAGTAAGACGTAAGAAGAGTAACAAGACATCTACACACGTGACTAAATTTGAAACATCAAAACTCTTATTTTTGTATAAACAACTACGGAAAATCGAATCATATTCTAGCTATGTGTCCAATATATTATTAAATGCAATAACAAATACTAATAGGTTCCCATAACAAAAATATACCTAAGATTATTCCTAATTTGACCTAATTGTAATATGGTACATATATGAACCACCTATTTAAAAAAACTAAAATCAACATTTGCATGTGTTACCATTAGTGATGCAACCTAAAAAAAACCGTTCGTTTTTTTTAAAAAAAACCTGTTTTTTTTTGTAAAAAAAACCAAGCGGTCTGGTTTTTTATTTAAATGCGTTTTTTTTCAGAATTAAAGTGTAGTGAATAACAACAAGTAATTTGTTTGGAAAAACAAGAAACAGATATTTTTAAATAAAAATAATACATTTCGTAGGTAAAGTGAATTATAGAATTTATAATAACCAAAAAAAAGCAAATATTTCTAAAGAAAAATAGAAACATAGCCAAAGTGGATATACAGGGTGTTAGGGAAGTCGACTGAAAAATTTCTAGGGGTGAATCCTTGGCCCAAAATATGATGATTTAACTCAACTTACCTATATAGAAAGTTGCTTAGTTTAGCCGCTAGAGGGCTTTAAAGATGATCAGCTTTTTTTAATTTTTTCAAATAAGTCAAAAAATCTTTGATGGATTTTATTAATTTTTTGGCCATGCGTTTTTACCAGTAAACTTAAGCATTTTGTGGCATAAACCCTAATTTCAAAAATTACAGGGTGTTTAAAAACTTTGTCACAATTAATTATCCATCTAATGTTGTTTATGGATAGCTACTTTGATTATAAGCTATTTCCTCTCTTAAAAAAATTTAGTTGGGTAAACGGTTTAGCCACAAAAAATATTTTCTAAATCCCTACAACGCTGAATCAGTAATTTTAACGTAACACTAGGCTTGTAGGGATTTACAAAATATTTTTTTTTGGCTAAACCGTTTACCCAACTAAAATTTTGTAACAGAGTGAATAGCTTCTAAATTAAAGTAACTATCCAGAAAAAAAATTGGTAGTGATTATACAGGGGGTTAAAACATTTAAAAAAGCTAGTCGCTTTAAATAATTGGGGACCTGCGTTCGAAGGAATAATGGGTAATAATGCGGTTGTCTAATGCGTGATGCTCACCACATCACCACGTGTCATGAATTTGACACGCGACAGCCGGGTGTGAGAGCGAGAATATGGAAGCTCTGACCTTCCGCCTTGCAGGCCAAGCTCCTTCATGGGGTGTTAGTGCCTCACCATTATTATTATTAATAATTTTTAAAGCCCTCTAGCGGCTAAACTAAGCAACTTTGTATATAGGTAAGTTGAGTTAAATCATCATATTTTGGGACTAGGATTCACCCCTAGAAATTTTTCCGTCGACTTCCCTAACGCCCTGTAGAAATTATAATAATGCAGAAATTACTCTCTAACAGACATGGCTGACTCCTCAACTGACTCGGAGTCAGTATCCATGCAGTTTACGTCGCCCATGTCACTGTCTGATGAATCGCTAAAGTAACTTGATTCGTCGATCAGGTCGACAGTTTCAGAGCTGGGTCCAGCTTAAAGCAACTTCCAATAGGGGTGGGTACCTACCAAAACATGCCGCCAATTACAAAAATGAATAAAAAACAAAAAAAAACAAAAAAAAACGTTTTTTTCTGTTTTTTTTCTAGGTTTTTTATTCGATTTAAAAAAAAACGCGTTTTTTTACATCACTAGTTACCATTGAGCACAAATAATGTTTTTAAGAAACATTATCGACGTTAAGTCCTATAAAGGATTCAATTGTACGTACTTAACTTGAAACCAGTAGAGACCCTGTATAAAAAGTAAGATATAATATACAGGGTCTCTAGAAACCAGCATCCACCACTGCCCCCTGCAGAAATACTGAAAGAACAAGACCATAGCTAAATGATTGTTTTAAAATTATAGACCTATTGTGAATAGAGCATCCAAAAATAAATAATAACTGATCGTTGATGATGTTTTCCGATTAAATTTGAAATGAAGCACTTTAAGTTAGTTTAACATAGGTTTCTGGAAAATTTAAAAATATACTCCTAACGGCATCTTATTTAAATTCGACAAGTGCACCCGTTTGTAAAACAATGACCTCAAAGTAAAAAAACATTGTTTATGAATCTACTCTACACATATATTCTAGGCATTGCCCCAAGAACTAGTAATTTATATGTTGTACGCATTTTTAAAACAGTTCTCACAACTTTCTGGGGGGAGGGATACTAAATCGTCAAATTTAACAATGACTACACAATACGCACAGTCGCGGAATTAAAAATCCGGGCTAGTCTTATAGAGGATTTTTGCAATTTTTGGGTAATGTAAATTGGGCTTTGCGTTTCTAGGTTAGCAACTGACTCTTAAATGAGGCATGCTGTCATATTCGAGTAATTATTTTGACTTAGACTACTTTCACCAGGTAACGTGATAAGTACAGTAAAGTAAGATATACACTGAATCATTTTAAGTGTCCGGATTTTTAATTCCGCGACTGTACATAAATTACAGAAGTTCATTTCTTAAAAAATATGTCGTCAAATAAAAGCTTGCCAACTAGTAATTTTAGAGTACATATTGAGATGGTTTTGTGCTTTCAACAATTCTGCTAGCCAATTGAACTAGAATGCATTAAAAATCAAACCGAGGCACAGAATTGTTTTAATTGGTGCAAGCTTAGCTTACTTTTATCGAGATAAAGGCACTGATGGGCAGAGCTGGGAGTAACTAGTAACTAAGTTACTTGAAAGTACTATCTAAGTTACTTGGATGTAACTTAGTTACTGTAACTTAGTTCCTTTTTTAAATAACTTAAAAGTATCTTGTACCTAGTTACTTTTACGAAGTAACTTGTAACAGTTACTTTAGAAAAGTAACTTTAGTTACATAATGTAACTTCAGTTACAAAAAGTAACCCGCCTCAGACTGGCCCGTCGCCGAGGGCGAGGGCGATCGCATGAATGAAACTCATTTAATGTAGGTACTAGATAAATCTGGCCAACTTCAAAATAAATAGTTATTTGGTCAATTTGGTGTTTTTCGGAATAAAATATTTTGTTTATGTGTGAAATAATTCATTATTAAATTTCCGTTTGTTTTAGAAATATTTTCATTTCTATTATTATGTACGAGTACATACTTATAAACTAGTTGATTTACTAATGTTTCACAAGCTCCAGTATATATAAGATAACTAACTATATAGGATATAAAATAATAGGTTATGATATGTTTTATTGTTTTGACTTTTGTCTATTATAGCTATTTTATTTAGAGTTTGGTGTTATATTTTATTATATAATCCTCATTTGCTTTGTATTTTAGCATATTTTGGCGATGCAAAGAAAATCCTGATTTTTTTATTTTGAATCCTTTTGATTTAATATAAATAAGAAGTAACTTAGAAACTGTAAGTTACTTTTCAAAAGTAACTAAGTTACTTTAAGAACTTAGATATTTTTTTTAAAAGTAACTTTTTCCAAGTAACTTATATACTTTTTAAAAAGTAACTTGTAACTTGTAACTAGTTACATTTTAAAAGTAACTATCTCAGGTCTGCTGATGGGTGCAGCTGGGTTTCACAAATTGAGGCAGAGGTAACATGAAAAGCTAGTTCAAAAGGTTTACGTTCTTGGGCCTCATATTTGACTAGGTTTTGGGAGTGCGAATGCAGTTAGATTATTTCCTGACGATGGTGGCATTAACGTTTGCAGTATTATGTTTGTTATTGTACGAAATGGTTTGCACAAGTACAAAGTATGAGCATTATAGTGGTCAGAAAGTTAGGACCAGAATGGCAAAGTAACTGTAGGGTATATAGCAATGCAGTACGAGGATTAGGCACGTTGCAAGAAGCAACCGTCAATAAATGTTGTAAAGGAGCAACCTACGAATAACATTGAAATAGAGCGAAGGACCATTTACGTGCATAATAAACTACAGAACATAACAGTGCGGTTAAAAACACAGTAAAATAGCAGAGTATTAAGTGTAGTGCGTTCTAACCTAAGAGAAACATTTATTTAGCCTGTAAGAATTAGTGATGTTATCAAAACCTTATTCTATAAGTTAATTTTAAGTATCAAACCTTATTTCCTTAAATAATTGTGGTGATATGTTGCTATGATACGATATTGTCTTTTGTTTAACAACCACAGAAGAGAGCTTTGAAATTGCCCAAGCCATTAACATTGTTTCACATCAGCACCCATAAAAAATTTGATTTTGTTAATAAAACGTATCCATTTTTAGCACAAGTGTTGGTTTTATTTAACCATTAAAGTGTTGGGCACAATTGAAATCAGTTTGCCAGTCTTAAAGTGCTGTATTTGGTGCATATTCGTCTTCGACAAAAACGAGGCAAGTGGCGATTCAAGTAAGGGCTACATATGGGACTCGGTACCGCCTACAGGAGCTAGTTGGAGCCAAGTTTGGTGCCTTCAACGCCTAGAGGGGTTCTCCACGCAGAACTTCAGGCAGCGATCCGAATCACCAGGCTGTTAGCAGCTTAGCAAACGAGTTGGCGTCCCTCGAAAGTGTGAGCAGCATCGGAAGCTTCTGTAAAAACCAGGTATTCGCGCAAATTCCATCGTCCAGAGCCTTTTTATATTGCTGGGGCCTGCAAGATTGGGGTTTCCGCTACGCATTGCCGCAGTTCCCGATTGTCCAGTGCATTCCAGAATCCAGAAATTTAGGTAGCGTCCCTCAAAAATGCACAAATGATAGTTGGCGTCACTTCTACGTCACGATAGAACAAAAGCCGTTAGTACGGTTCCTATGCGAGGTAATTATTGCATACCTGTGGTAGTTTGCTGATTTTGGCGTCAATTTAAATCAATTATTGCGATTTGTACGAGGGCACACTGCTTCGTGTTTATGTAAGTTTTTGAGGTTAGCTACTGCAGATTTAGTTAGGGTGCGTTCACAAATAAGAAATCCTAGTTGAATTGGAGCTACTAAAAATTGGTTTGCTCTATCCAGTATTTCTAATTTTAGCGACCTAACCCTGAGACAAAGTTTTTATGTTCACCGGAGCAGCCGAATTTTATTGCACATAATTAAAATAAAATAAAGGCACCAAAATCGTTCAATTTTGCAGTAAAATATTTGTATTTTTAATAAGCCTAAGACCGTGTACAGGCAGCACCAGTTTTATTGCAGTATGTGAATTTAGGAACACCGTTTTCCAATCATATTTTATTTTATTAAAACTAGTAGTTGGGGGCACTAGTTCGTAGTAATATATTAAAAAATACAATATATGCACGGATTACTAACTTAGGTAATTTATTAACTTACAAGAAAGTAATGGCAAGTAGCTAGATCATAATGGAAACTAGCTAGATCATAATGGCAAATAGCTACATGATAATGGTAAGTAGCTAGATCAATGTTTCAAGATGAAATGGTGTATAGGTTAAAGTGAAGAACAGTTTACTTATTTTTTACCCTTAGTTCTAATGTACCAAAAAATACAAGTCAACTATAACCACTTCTTGAAAATATCTATTGCAAAGATTAGGAAAAGTCAGTATTATTAATACACAATTAAATCTACTATTTGTAAAGATCCTGTATTTAGTATAAAGTTCCTATATACGCATGTACATACATTATCTCATTTGATACACTATATGCAAGAAATATTAAAAATAAGTACATATTTTGAAAAGTTGTACTTATTCTTGCAATACATTATAATAACAAATTAAAGTAAATCATTTGCAGTGCAGTTTTATCAAGTTTATATCTATAAAGCGGTCACGATGATTTTAGACCAGAGCAGGTCATGTTAGCGAGACAATTTCGTTGGTGTAAAGAGAGTTTTTTTTTTTATAAATCTGCCTTTTTCTAAGTCACGTTTAATTGACTTTAAGCTTATGGTTTACAACAAAACACCAGCGTTGCCAGTTGCAAGCAAATTCTTGATTTTGTATCTAATTCTTATTTGGAGCTTAATTAAATATGTATATATAGCAGTAAATATTCAATTGTTTTTTTTTAATAAGTAATGATAAATACAAGTAGCATAGGCAATTCACAAAACCTCAAAAAAGTAAATGTTTTACTTAATCGTTTAGTATAAATGTGGAAAATATTTTTAGTGACAAATACGCAGTGGCGGCCCGCTTTAAGTAGCCAAGGAGCAATTGCTCTACCTACCATAACAAACCAGTCATTCAAGAATGTTTTCATTCTGAATTTTTTTGTAGTTACTTATTTTTCACCATTAAAGCTTAAACAAGGCAGAATAATTTTTATTTCATGAATATGAACTGTATGATAAGCGTTACTTGCTTTCAGCACGGACGTATTTGTGACAGATAGAAGCAGCTCGTCAGCTTTTCAACAGTTTATAGATTGCAGTAGGTACAGAGCTGCAAGAAGTAGGTCAAAAGATAAGACTATTTTAAGATTCATTGGGAGCGATCACAGCAAAGACTCGAGTCTCAAGCAGCCTCAGTCGGACCTCTGATAACAATTTTGGCACATACGCTCACTTTGTCGAGTTCAGATGAAGAATCGCCACGCCAAGTGAAGGCAAGAAAAGACGTTACATGTTGGAATTTTCACAAAATAATTACTGTATGACCAATTTTATTATACTCATAATTTACTGGCACATCGTCGCACATCTTGAAATAACATTTATTATTAGCCCGCAAAGTTTGGAAAATTGTTTCACGGATGCTTTGTTGTCAGTCCGTATGCGAAATATTTAAATCTCGAGATATCGGAATTTGTCTTTGTCTATGAAGGGGTGGAAAACGCATTTTACGTTTGGTGTTTCCACGAGCCGCCACTGCAAATAAGTATTAATAATCATATTATATCAGTTACTTATTCCAACACAAACATAAAGTAACGATGGTTAAACACTCAAAGCTTCCGGAAATTGTCTACACGCCCTGTAAAAGCTCACTTTCAGCACTTGCTACGTAAATAACTAATTGAGTACAGAGTTCGGCAACTAGTGCCACCTATTTTTAAAATTTGCGCTACAAGGAAACTTGATTATAGTTATACAGATTGTCTGCAGGTACTAGGTACACACGGTAACTAGATACAGAGACGGTTTATTTGTCTGACAGCACTAGCCGTCTCTGTATCTAGGTACAGTGTATACCTAGTATCTGCAGACCATCTTTATATAAAAAGTAATGGATTGAAACAAATTTGAGATCAACTTCATTACATGCAATTTTTGTGTTTAAAAATTACTTCATTTAAATGACCTCCCGAGCCTGGATGGTTTGCATTGCTGCATGTGCTGTAGCACCGCCTTGTTGAAACCATACATTTAGGTTGCCGCGTTGAAATTCTCCCGCGTCTTCCAACATTCAAGTCTTGACGAAACTGCTGAGTCCTCGCAAATGATCGACTTTGTATAAAGGTTTAATCACGTAAACGCGTTGATTAATCGAAAACGTATCGCTCATCTACTGAACTGCATAACTCTTTAACGGGAAAAATTAGTTTACAGAAAAAAAATCTAAATTTTAATTGGTATGCTTTCTTTGAGATGCCAGGAAACCGAAAAACAATGTTTTTATTAAAAATCTATTTGTTTTTCAAAAGATGCTGGTAAACCGTTCTACCAGTGAGCATTCAGGACAAAATATGTTGTCACGGGTCATTGGTATACCACTTCATAATATTGTCGAGTTATTTATTTAGATGCTTACTAAATTACTGAATAACATATAGCATTACCTACTATCGATGACTTTTTTTTTCGCTCGTGAAATCAAAATTTTCAATTCACGAAAAACTGATACTTTGATCTCATGTAAAATATACTATTTTTTAATGTTATTTCTTTCGTCTTATCAACGAATACATTTGCGTACTGCTAGTTCTTGTTATCTAGCAACCACGTAAACATACCGAAATCATACATTTTTCGGCCTGGAAGCAAGACTGAAAAGTCACTGGTGACACTGTCAAATTCGAGATTAGCACGTTAGGATTTGCGTCAGTCTGTGTCAAAACATGACTTCATCAGTTCCAAAGCCGACTAGACCACAAATTCTAATGAACACCCGTTATAAACACTGGCGAGTGGAGCACTAACGGTCTGTTGAAAATGTATGACTACCCCATCGTAAACAATCCGGGCAGCCGCGACCTGCCCCAAACACATCAGCTAAAATGCGACCATGATTGGTTTGAACGCAAATATTTTCCTAGCGCAACATAGTAGCAAAACTAATTCGATTATATCTGCAGTAGATGTGTTTATAAATACTCGAAACACAAAAATAAATTGTATAAAACGTACGTTATTACTAAAAAAAGTGGTCATAAATATAGACTATTTTTGCGACGTAAATAAAAGGTTTCCATATATTAATTTATTTTTCAAAATCAGGACAAAATAATTTATTCTACTTATCAATATTACCATCCTTACATATTACACTAAAACCAAAGAGCATATATTATATTATATGCTCTTTGCTAAAACGCTTACCAGCTCAAAACTTGAAAATTGCACCCACAAAATAGTAAGAAACAAAAAACTTCACCAATTGGCTTACACACTTCAAAGTCGTGACGCGGAATGCACGCTGGTAATACTGGCATACCAGCTACACATTTACACCAAGGTTTATTGGGGTAGTTTTAGAACTACTATATTTTTAGAAAATATAAAATTAGACAAAGGAACTGCAATGTCTGTAGAACGGAAACAAGACGTTTCAGAGCAGTATTAAGTTTCAAAACAAATATTATTGACTGTATGCATAGTGGTGTAACAGTCATGCCGGAGAGCGTTAAAGGGATAAATGAATGCACACAAATCTGACACTAAAACAGTTAATGAAAAAGCCTACTCAAAAAAGATAATACCTGTTGCCGGACCCGTATTATCAAATCGTGGTCTTTTCGGCTTTGTTTCATACTACTTACTAAGGAATCACCCTATATGTGGAAGGCGAAATAGTTATTTATGTATCAATGGCGCAAAACAAGCGTTCTTATCCCGCGGCGTGAAAGCGATTGCACGAGCTACGGAGCACTGAGGGCTATAACACGACGAGGGCCAAAAACGCTGGTTATGCCTGAAGTGTATACACAGTTTTATGTACGACCGAATTTTGAAAAAGGCAGATTCATATTATATAAAACGTTGTGAAATGAAAACAAGGCAATTCTTACAATTATTTTAGCTGAATAGTACCTTTGGAACTAGGTATGTTTTTCATTAATACTAAAATGACATCACCGGGCGGTAAAATTCTTTATTTACTAGCAACATGATATATTGTGCATTTTAATCATAGATACAAAATATGAAATGCTACTCAACTTCCTGGGGATTTGCACAATTACTTCTCCCTGGTAACCATGGTAACCATGCAACAACATCTTAGCAACCATACATTCAGGCAATCCTTGATGTTACAGATTCTTATTTTAAATATGACATGTGACACCTACATTTTGAAATTTTATACTAATTTACGAATATGCAAGTAAATACAATACTGTATGCACCACTGGAAATATTCATGTCTTTTTTAACTTCGCTGAAAGTTAACCTTAGAGAAAAAATATTCATATCGCTCTTAATGCATAAATAATCTATTTTGGCCCGGTAAAATAATTTTTCGACCGCGTGCGAAAAAGACTAGCTTGACGCCTGAAAATGAGATCTAAAAAACGCCAATTATTTTGGCATTGGTTCTAGTTATGAGCCCTCTTTGCTCTTAAGCCTAGTAGTTGGCTAGCCTTGCTCGTCAAAATTGACAAGAGTTCCGTTGTAAGGGGTCAACGACTACCACAGCGTGGTAGCCGATGAGCGTATGATTTTTTAAAATTATTCTATAGTCGTCGGGAATGGAACCCGAGCCGGCCAGTTGAGCATTTGCTCGCTGGACCATCCGCTCATCTTTAGATAATAACATAGATAACAAATAGTTCTCCACCTCAGCAATTTAAAAAAATCCCCATAGGACAGTTATTACTTCCAAAATGAAGTTATTTGTGAAAATTATACGATTAAGTGATGAAATTAGCCAGTCATTTTACGGCATTGAAAACCACATTTCAGCGTTAGTAAAATGTATAGTTTATCACTACAGCAACTATTGTTGGGTTGCTGTATTGTCATTCTCATTATTGGTCTAGGTAAATATATCCAACACAATTTATCGATACACCATTGATCGAAACACAATCTACTGAATATTTAAAATTACTTCACCTATGGTAGGCGGGTTTTTACTAAAAAATCCAACCTGGAACATCACCTAAAATACCATAGAAACGCCTTTTCCAGTAAATCTAGAATGTAAATAGCTCATATTTGTACCTACCTAAAACGCCATTTAGGATGGTCGCAATCCTGAAATAATATTAAGCTATCGTAGAACGCCTTGAACGATGTCAATCGAATTTATATACATACTACACTTAAGTAAATTTTATATAAAACAAGCAGCAAGGCATATCGTATTAGTGATGGTAATTGATACATTCCGATAGTTTCAGACTTCCATAAATTGGGTTCACTCAATTAATTGTGGTCGACAGAAATTGCGACAAATTCAAACAAATTTTTTATGCTTCTCTTTATATTGACTAACCGACAATTTGTAAGAGAAGGCTATGACAGTATTTTCAATTTCAAAGTTTATATGTCATACAGCTATTGAAACAGCTTGTATACAATTACATTCGACACATGTTCCTGGTTTCGCCAGTTCACTGCTTTTAGAAACAATTAACAACAACCATGCAATATTGACAAAATGTAAATGTATCTGTTTCCAGTAACTAGAAGGCGACATTTCTAATGTCTTAAAAACCCTAATCAAGATTTTATATACGCTACCATAAAAACAAAAAACAAAAACAGTAATAGGTGTAAACTAAAAACCTACATTTAAAATTGTCTCTGAGCGGTGCTGCGCTTATATAATTAATGCAAACCGCAGTCTAATTAATTCATTTAACGCCGTATTGCCAAATGCATCCGAAAACCAATTAAAGCGTTAAAACGCTCTACTTACAATGGCAACAATTTTGTGTGTAATTGCGTTGCTAAAGCGTGCACGCAGTGGCCATAGGTAAGGACGCCCAACAATGGATAACACCTTCAAATCCATGACTAAGCCAGCGCCAAGTTCCAAAAGCAAAGTTGCTTTTTAACGCGGTCACTCTTACAACTAATTGCGCGTGGCCTTGAAGCAAATGACTCAAGTTTAAATGAGTCTTGAGGCAAAGCTAATTTCTTCCTTCCTTCCTGACTCATAATGTTTAGTGTTGAATTCCTAAGAAGTAATAGTTCATGAGTATGTTACGTGGGGCAACTCCCACTTTAATAAATATTGAAAGTTGCACCTTTGTAAGCATGTGTGATTTGTAACTTTCCTAATAGCTTTAAATATGAAATACGCTTCCAGCTAATTCTAAGGACAGAACAAAAGTATAGAAATCCGACCTTTTACTTTGGAGAGCAAAAAAGTAATTTGTTGGAACAAATGATAATTCTTAAAAACTATTTGTAGTAGCAATGTTACGGGAAATTTATGACATCCGGTATTCCATAGAATACCTAGGTATTCTAAATAATGGCCAAATCAGCGGGCAGGATGTAGAAAAGTAATTATTTTATACTTTTCCTACGCATTCTATATAGGGTGTCCGGGAAAATGTGGGAAATCTCCCGGATATGAAAAAACACGTGGAAAGAATACTACAAGTTCATATAAACTTTTTTATTATACTTGCATCAGAATCGCCGTTTAAAGCACGCCTGAGCGTGCGAAACAGGCGATTAAAGCTCGCCGAGCTTTAAAGGTTGTCAAGGAAACGACTGAATGCAACAACGGACGTGGACGCGACAAAAACGTAAACAATTCTCGTAACTATGGTAGCAATATTATTATGCTCTCTCGATTTATCACGACGAAAATTATTTCTAAGTTTTTAGTGCGTAATTTATTTCCAGTATTGCAGGTATAATACAAAATAGCGTAAAGTATCGTGGATAACTGGTCTTTAAAACACTTGCTCTATTTCGAGCACTCCGGCTACGCCGTCGTGCTCGGAAACTCGCGAGTGTTTTAAAGACCTTGTTATCCACTCATACTCATACTATTTTCGTATAGGCCTCTTCGGAGATTTATGGGGCTCCCAAAGAGCTCCAATGGAATCAAGTTTTTTACACGTAATTATTGTACCACCAGGTACATTCCAATTTTTTTTTAATATGTAGTATACCAGGTAAGACCCTTCAAATTACTATCCAATAAAGTGTCGTGAATTACTCACAGCTACAGGGACGGACTAGCTGTGACACTCATGACCCCATTTTTTACGCCCTGTATGATAAGAGATTTGGACAACGTTTTTTCACATACCTTTAACTATTGACTAAAAATTAAGTACTCTTCATTCATGTCGCTAATCTAAACCGTTTTTCTGAAATTCTACAACATTTTATGGAAATTGATATAATTTTAAATTATTATTTTCGCTTTATTAAGCTTCCATAGGTTGCAGGAGTAGACAATATAGTGTGTATGACTCGTGTTGAAAGACCTTTATCGAACTTAAACGATTACAGCCTTCGACTTCGTCTCAGGCTGGTATACTTTCAACACTTGTTACACAAATAACTATTGAAACATAAAAATAAGATGCGCGAAATACTGTATTGAACTGAACATAGTCATTTAGTTTCTATTTTTTATGCTGATTAATTAGTTAGAGATTATTGTTAAATACATAATAACATAAGCTTAATGCACTTTTCTTGCTTTATTTTCGGTTACAAACTGGTAAAATAGAGAGAAACTCTTCATGGTGCTCTATAGCGATGAAAAGTAGGGATTTTTATATAGGTACTTTGCTAGGAACTTTAATTTACAAGCGGTGGCAACACTGATTCCGGAGCACCCCAAGCATCTAATATGAATTGCCTTATTAGTGCACGCACATTTGCATAAACTGACATAAAAAGAAAAATAGATACGTTTGATTTAAATTTAAAAAAATGTGATTTACATCAATAAAAATTTATTTTTAATTGTTTTAAAAGAATTTGTATCAACCCTGTAAGTTATGGCCTACTTGAGATTATAAAAATGTTGAAAGAATAATGTGGATCTGAGTGTACTGCCATATACTGCCTTTGGTGCTGATTTCAATATATACACATATACAGGGTGATTTATTTAAAAAATTGATGTCACATGCCGTGTGCAAAATACAATTCCAAGTAGGCAATTTTGTAGCGTGCATAGTACCTACTGTACTAGTAGATATTAATAGCGAAAATATTATTCTGATCTGTATTAATAACAAAGCTTTAGCTTGTTAAGCAATCTACAAAAAGCAAATAAACTACACATTTTTCCTTACTGAAAATTTAAGTTTCACTGTCGGAACAAAATACCCGGAAAATGTAAATCTCTACTCTCATATATCTTAAAAATATTGTTTTAATGGAAATGTGCTTATTGCAACATCATTTTTATTATTGTTTTCAGAGCTATAAAGAATTGGAAATATCGATATAATTACCCGAGAGCGTTAGCTCGTGTTTGATTCACACAGATGCGTGCATCAAAACCTTTTTGATTATAATTAATCACGTAATTCAAGTCATAACTGTTTTATCTCATTCAAAGGTCGTGGTAAAGCCAAATTTGCATCTTGCCGTATTTGTTTGCCTCTGTTAATGTTGGAAAGGAATTTGTAAGCTTCCCTTAATGGCTTTAAAGCGGCTGGATACATTTTCTACTAGAACTTAAGCCGACTTAGCATATTTGGGAATCATGGGTTTATGGATTTCGTTCAATTGCCTCATTGAGAGAGCTTAGCATTAAGGTTTCTTAGAATAAGCATTTTTCCTAAATAACGTGCGATGCTCCGATTGGCTACGCAGGATCGCCTCAGCCAATAGTGTTTGAGCTTGCCCCTCCTTGAATTGGCGAGTTCGTCTCGCTGTAAATTCAGAGTTAGTTAGATTCAGAGCCTCGAGGAAGCAAGTTCAGCTATGCTTTGTGCTAGTTTGCGTTTCGGTCTAACTCCCTGGTAAAGTCGTTTCCAGGTTGTTTTGTGTTACGGTTACGCGCAATTCGCTATTTTCGCGTGGCCAATCCAAGCGTGTCACAACAGTTGAAGCTTTTGTAAAAAACCATCGGTCCATCAGTGACGTTTGTAATCGTTGTTACTCAATATACTCGTGTTTGTTAAGTCTTGTTTCACTCCAACAACTAACTGAACCCAAGTTAGGGTTATTAAGTGGCAGTTCCCGGCAATCCCATTGAACCGGAACTCGCAGTGGATTAATTGGGGGCCCCATTCGTGGAAGCCTCTTATCAAGTTAATCGTACAAAAAACATTGGTCCTTCGAGCCGGATGTGGAAGAAGCTAAAAAACGCGAGTGTACAAGTTTCCAGTAGCTGGTGGATGCAATTGCTCCAACATCGTTTCGTCGGAGAGCGTCAAGAAGCTTCGCCAACACCAGGAAATTCAACCATCGAGAGCTTACACCGAGTCCAGGTCCCACGTCAAGCGGCAGCGATCGGCAGCGGGTTGGTTTTCTGTTCGTCAAGAAGTTACTACGTTCTCAAATCAAAAGTAAGTCCTTTTCCATTACACCTTCGTTTAGTGCTGTTTTTTGCTTGTGTCAGTCATGGTGGAAACTCGTTCGACATCAGCGGTCATGTCGGAAACTCGCACTTTAACCACTCGTTGCAAATTCATAAAAGCCCAAGTAGATCGTTTCAAAACTCTATTTCATAGAATTTCTTCGTCCAGCCCCGTGAAGGCTCACGAGGTCGGCAACTTGTCAGAAGAGTTTAGTTGTTTCCAAAATTTGTTGGATGAGTATAAGAAGTCAATGGAGGGCCTAATGGAGGCCGACGCTGAAAACTTTGATGAACTTTTCAATGAATTTGACTCTTTTATGACTCATTTTAGCGAGATTAGTAGCGCAGTAAAGGAATTCTTATCAAAAAATAAGATCAGTTCGGGTATAAAACCGAATGTAGGTCAAAATTCTTCGCAAAGTGGCCCTTCAGGAGAGCTCGCTGGATTAAGATTACCACCTTTAGATTTGCCTTCCTTTTCGGGGAAATTCGAGAATTGGGTTCAATTTCATGACTCCTTTACGTCGCTTATTCATAACAACGTTAATTTGACCAACGTTCAGAAATTTTACTATTTGATTTCTTCCCTTAAGGCAGAAGCTGCTAGTTCAATCTCGTCGTTAAAAGTTACCAACGATAACTATACCATTGCTTGGGACATTCTAGTCAAGCGATTTGAAAATAAGAAACTGATCGTAAAATCAAACATAAATGCGTTATTCAGTTTAGAGAACGTAAAAAAGGATTCACATTCGTCTGTTCAAAGGCTGCTCGATAGTGTAGTTAGAATTTTGGAAATTTTAAAGGCGTACGGGGAACCCACAGTCGACACCATACTAATACATATCATAGTTTCGAAGCTCAGCTCAGCAATGCAGACTGACTGGGAATTATGCAAACATGCCGGACAATTTCCTACTTTGCGAGAGTTGTTAGATTTTTTAGAGAGCAAAAGTCACTTATTAGGTTCGCTGGAAGCTGCGAAAATAGGTTCGAGTTTGGGAAATCAGGGATCCGAGCAAAAAAGTCATGCACGCGCTCATGTAGCCAGAGAGCAAGGTAATCACTCTTGTGATTTTTGCAAAAATAGTAATCATTCGATTAGCGCTTGCGAATCATTCTCAAAATTGTCGGTAAACGCTCGTATCGAAGAGGCGCGTCGTTTGAAATTATGCAACAATTGTCTCAAGCCCGGACATTTCGTGGTAAAATGCACATCGTCGAGATGCCGCGTATGCAGAAAAAAGCACCATACTTTACTGTGTTTGCGTCCAAAGCGCGACGCGCACGAAAATACTTCGTCGCCGCGTCCTGGACCGCCAGAATCCAGCAGTGACGCACGGGAGGTCGGGGCCGTCTCCCCGAGCGAGGCACCCGTCGCATCCGTTTCAGCAGCTTGTAGCCGTCCTGCAATCGCGGCGCCAGCGCAAGTTTTATTGTCCACGGTTAGCGTATTCGTAGAAGGATCCTCCGGGTCATTTTCCCGGGCAAAAGCTCTTTTGGACCCCGGATCCCAACTTAACTTAGTTAGCGCCGACTTGTGTCAAAATTTGAAAATTGAGAAACGAGGTAATATCACCTCACTGTCGGGTGTTGGTGCCAGGGCTCTGAACGCTGAATTCAGAGCAAACGTTCGAATCCGCTCCCGTAACGGGAAATACGAGGACATTTTGAGCTGTATTGTGTTAGACAAAATTACGGACCCTCTGCCGGCCCTTTCTTTCTCGTTGAGGGATTTGAAGATCCCACCAAACATTGTGCTAGCCGATTCAGATTGTAATACACCGGGAAAGATTGATCTTTTATTAGGCGCGAATGTCTTTTGGCAAGTGCTCTGTCAGGGACAGGTGAAATTGGGCCCAGAGAAGCCATTCTTAACAAAAACTCTTTTTGGTTGGGTTTTAGGCGGAAACATGAACATCGAAAATCGAGCGCTCATGCTTTCAAATAGAGTTCATTTAAGTGTAGCCGGCATCGAGCACGGCATTCAGAGATTTTGGGAAATCGAGGGGGCTTACGGTTCATCAGGCCGACTCTCTGCTGATGACAAATTTTGCGAAGACCATTTTCAATCGACTACGAAACGGGCGTCGTCGGAGCCGCGTAGGTTCATCGTGAGCATACCTTTCAGGAAAGATGCTCCATCGCTGGGAGACTCGCGCGGTATAGCGTTAAAGCGTTTCTATTCATTAGAAAACAAATTGTCAAAAAATCCCGAGTTGAAAACCGCGTATTCCGCATTTCTCAAAGAATACGAGTCGCTTGGTCACTTGAGCAAGGTGGACGACGAAGCGAGCCTTCCTCATCCTAGGTTTTATTTACCACATTTGCCAGTCATAAAGGAGGACAGTTCAACGACCAAACATCGCGTTGTTTTTGACGGCAGTTGTGCGTCCTCCTCCGGAGTATCGCTTAACGACCTTCAACATAAGGGCCCAGTGGTCCAGCAGTCGTTGTTTGCAATTCTTTGTCGCTTTAGGCAATTCAAGTACGTGCTGAAAGCAGATTGCGCCAAAATGTATAGGCAAATTCTCGTGGACCCCTCGCAGACGCAATACCAATTAATTTTATGGCGTGACGACAAAACCTCAGCGGTAAAATGCTTCAAATTATTAACGGTCACCTACGGTACTAAATCAGCCTCGTACCTAGCAACTAGGTGCTTGATACAAATCGCCCAGGAAATCGAAGCATCGCTTCCAGAGGCCTCATTAAGATTTAGCCGGGATTTTTATGTAGATGACCTACTGACTGGTTTTGAAAATAGGGCGGAAGCCATAAAAACGCAATTCGAAATTAGTAGCGCTTTGTCGGGGTACGGGTTTGAATTGCGAAAGTGGGCATCCAACGACAGTGAAGTAGCTAGCGCCATTGGTGTAGATCGCGGCAGCATGGAGCCCATTTCTTTGACGGAAGACGCCACGGAGAAAACTCTCGGCA
Organism: Agriotes lineatus; assembly: GCA_940337035.1. NCBI lineage: Eukaryota > Metazoa > Arthropoda > Insecta > Coleoptera > Elateridae > Agriotes > Agriotes lineatus. The sequence goes on from CALNHX010006790.1 coordinate 32,138, forward strand.
TTTTTTGGGATACTCGGCGGGACGTGCTAAGTTACAGAGTAAACCCTAGCTGTTGCAAATCAGTTACCAAGCGGGCTATACTCTCTAGTATGGCTCAAATATTCGATCCCTTGGGACTACTTGGTCCAAGCGTTCTAACTTTGAAACTTCTCGTGCAACGACTTTGGCAGTTGAAGTTGTCATGGGACGAAACGGTGCCCATGGAGATGCGCTCCAGATACGACGAACTCCATTCTTCATTACGCTCTTTGGGCTCGTTGGCAATTCCGAGACGGGTAATTTGCGATGACATAAATTCGATAGATCTCCACGGATTTGCGGACGCGAGTTCTGTAGCCTACGGGTGCGCCGTGTATATACGTTGCGTTGACGCGCGCGGTAATGTCACCACCAATTTGCTTTGTGCTAAGTCAAGGGTCGCTCCATTAAAAACAATATCCTTGCCTCGTTTGGAGCTTTGCGCAGCCTTACTGTTGGCTCGTTTGATTAAAACTATACTCGATTCCTCCGCATTTAAATTTGACCGCGTGTACTATTGGTCGGACTCCACCATAACTCTGCACTGGATAAATAAGGATGCGAGTAATTGGAAGACGTTCGTCGCGAACCGGGTGTCCGAGATTCACGAACTAAGCAATAGGGAAGAATGGTTTCACGTGCGTACAAATTGCAACCCGTCCGATATAATTAGCAGGGGAATGTTACCCCAGGAGTTACTCAACTCACGCTTGTGGTGGCACGGGCCAGAATTTTTGTCACAGGCGGACTTAAAACCCCAGCCCGTTAAAATTGATTCGGGTGAGCTAGCAGCCCAAGAGTCGCGCCCAGTAGTGGCCACTCTTCACCATCGCGTCCCAGAATTTGAACTTTTCAGGCGCTATTCCAGTTTTACAAAATTACAGCGCGTAGTCGCGTACTGCCTGCGTCTCGCGAGAAACAGAAACACCGAAACGCGCTGGTCGGGACCTCCAGCCATTGACGAATTGGAGGACGCGACTCGCCGCCTGATCAAAATTGCCCAGGCGGAAGTCTTTTCCGGAGAAATAGCAGTTTTGTCTAAAAAAGCGCCATTGCCGAAAAATAGTGCGCTGCTTTCTCTAAACCCATTTCTGGACGATCAGGGCCTACTGCGCGTGGGCGGCCGTCTAGAAAACTCCAATCTAAGCTTTGATCAGAAACATCCCCTTTTGTTACCAGCTAGTCACCCTTTGTCGTTGCTAATCGTGAAGCAAGAGCATTTGCGGCTCTTGCATTGTGGACACTCGGTGTTACTGGCCTCATTGCGGGATAAGTTTTGGATCGTGAGAGCCAAAGACCTAATACGTAAAGTAATACACAATTGCGTGATATGCTTCCGGGCCAAGCCTAAGATGAATGAACACTTGATGGGATCACTACCCGAAGCTCGTGTCACACCCTCTCCCCCTTTCAGTAATTGCGGGATAGATTACGCGGGTCCCGTGTTTATAAAAAACAAATCCGGGCGAGGCGCGAAAGAAGTAAAGGCTTACGTAGCCCTATTTGTGTGTTTAGCCACGAAGGCTATTCATCTTGAACTCGTGGAAGACCTCACGACGGAGGCTTTCATCGCATCATTGAGGAGATTCATCTCCAGACGCGGTTTACCCTCCAACATATTTTCTGACAATGCTACCTGTTTCACCGGTGCCAGAAATCAGCTATCGGAATTAAAAAATATCCTGTCAGGCTCTAGTGAGCAATGCATAAGGGAAGAATTGTCGAAACATAACATTAAGTGGAATTTTTATTCCGGCACGCTCTCCGCACTTTGGCGGCATTTGGGAAGCGGGGGTAAAGTCATTGAAATATTATTTAAGGCGAATATCTTGCAATGCAAAGTTAACTTTCGTTGAGTATTACACCATGCTGACTCAAGTGGAGGCGATACTAAATTCCCGTCCACTCTGTGTTCTCCCTACCGACGCCTCATTCCCCGAAGTCCTTACTCCTGCCCACTTCTTGATCGGTCGGAAGCTGACTTCGTTTCCGGAAGCCCAACTCCAGGGCATACCGGAAAATCGTCTCAGCCGCTATGGGCTGGTCCACCGGCTGTCCCAGCAGTTTTGGGATCGCTGGTCCCGGGACTACCTCCACCTCCTGCAGCGCCGGCCTAAGTGGAAGTCCTCCAGCACGTCTCTAGCCCCCCAGGTGGGCGACGTGGTACTCGTCCACGACGAGGCATCTCCAAGCTACCGTTGGCCACTGGCAATCATTTCGGCCACATATCCAGGAGCGGATGGTGTTGTGCGTGTGGTGCAAGTGCGCGATTCCCGAGGGAATCTCCTGAAACGCTCGGTGCGTAAAGTGTACATCCTACCCAAAGACGATCATTGCGATCAAGGGCAATAAACATTGACTTTGCTCTTAGTTGGTAGTTTTCGCTAATTGAACATTTTGCTAGGTTTAGTTGTTTCTTTGCTTGTGTTCATGCTAGTTGTAAGTTATCTGTAAGACTCTTGGATTATCATCTGTCATTAGTTCTTGTTATGCATTTGATTATTTTGTAGTGTTAGATTTCAGTTTAATTTTGGGATTTAATCACGTCGTGCCATAGTCGGCACTTCGGGGGCGGCATGTTTGATTCACACAGATGCGTGCATCAAAACCTTTTTGATTATAATTAATCACGTAATTCAAGTCATAACTGTTTTATCTCATTCAAAGGTCGTGGTAAAGCCAAATTTACATCTTGCCGTATTTGTTTGCCTCTGTTAATGTTGGAAAGGAATTTGTAAGCTTCCCTTAATGGCTTTAAAGCGGCTGGATACATTTTCTACTAGAACTTAAGCCGACTTAGCATATTTGGGAATCATGGGTTTATGGATTTCGTTCAATTGCCTCATTGAGAGAGCTTAGCATTAAGGTTTCTTAGAATAAGCATTTTTCCTAAATAACCTGCGATGCTCCGATTGGCTACGCAGGATCGCCTCAGCCAATAGTGTTTGAGCTTGCCCCTCCTTGAATTGGCGAGTTCGTCTCGCTGTAAATTCAGAGTTAGTTAGATTCAGAGCCTCGAGGAAGCAAGTTCAGCTATGCTTTGTGCTAGTTTGCGTTTCGGTCTAACTCCCTGGTAAAGTCGTTTCCAGGTTGTTTTGTGTTACGGTTACGCGCAATTCGCTATTTTCGCGTGGCCAATCCAAGCGTGTCACAACAGTTGAAGCTTTTGTAAAAAACCATCGGTCCATCAGTGACGTTTGTAATCGTTGTTACTCAATATACTCGTGTTTGTTAAGTCTTGTTTCACTCCAACAACTAACTGAACCCAAGTTAGGGTTATTAAGTGGCAGTTCCCGGCAATCCCATTGAACCGGAACTCGCAGTGGATTAATTGGGGGCCCCATTCGTGGAAGCCTCTTATCAAGTTAATCGTACAAAAAACAGCTCGAGGATTATTTAGTTAATATTAATGTCAAAATTATTTTTATGTCAATTTCAATCATCATGTGAAACTGTTTTCAAATTCACTATCACTTAATAATGTTTACGCAAAGAAGAGAATCTATAACACACTTAGCTTCGAAGGCTAACGAACTGAAGATCACTTATTTCGGGGAGAATTTAGACTAATATTACATTTCTGAGAATTTTATTAAGTACAAAGCCTGATATGTTGCTATAAATAATCGTATGTTCACTGAGTATACTATTGAACTCGATCGCAAATATAGAGATAAGTCACATACTGACTAGAGTCTTATGTAAAACTGTTATTTAAAATGTGCCAGTGGAATTAGTTTGCTAATATACAGAGCAAATCTAAAGTTGTGTGGCAAGGCTCGACATTATATCCCCAATACAGGTGCATCGGCATCTCGTCTTTGGGGAGGATTAGGTATTGGAACCGCATGGTTGTCAAAGCCGACTGGGAATCGTAGAGGACTCGACGCTAGATTCGGTATTTTCTGGTTTAGATCCAGAGGTTCCTGCAGCCTGCCTGGACTGTTTTTCAAACCGGCGCCGGCGGTTGTTTTAATTTTCTATCATTTTCTAGCCTAGATGCACCACCTACCACACTACTAGCGATTTTTTATAGGGAAAAGCTGTGATAATAATAATAATTTTGCCATCATTAAAATAAGGATTAAAATGTATAAAATCTGTACTAGTAATTGTGAATTCAAAACTTGAAGGAGTCAAAAATATTTCAGTAAATAAGTCATTGAACTCATTTTATCAGTTTTGTGATAAGCAATGAAATTTTTTTAATAACTATATTTTAAATTCGCATAATCAATTTCCTGGTTAATAGCCATCTCGAAATTTGGAGCATTTTCGTATTTGACACAGTCGACCAATATGCAGTGATAAAACAGAACAATAGAGAATAGCTGCATCCTCAAATTAACAACTGAAGTTTTTGGGATGCCTCATTTTACTACCGTCCATTGTTTCATAAACAAGAGGCATCTCATAAACACCTACTACCTGATTTTGCAAAAGATGTGAAATGTTCGTATTTCATAACTTCCACTCAACAGTTTATAGCGTCTTTTACGACCACCTTGCCGTAGTAATTGCCAAGTTATCGCCCTTTTTAATTCCACCGGTACTAAAACAGTTAGTAAACGACAACCTACGTGACTTACTGCCAATCTATATTGTGAGCTGCTTTGACTTTACCTTGTTTTGTAACCTATTGCCAACCTATATATTTTCTTTACAAGCTATATTTTGCGTTGCATTTGTTTGGTAACTTAGTGTTAATTTATATTGTAAGTTGCTTTCTGATTTATTCCCAGAAAATGAATGTTTACATATTAACAAATTGAAAACATTTTTTGTTTTCCATGTATATTTACAGCTGTAACGTCATAAACGTTCAACTTATTAGCTTCAACTCATATTTTTAACAGATAGATCTTTTCCATCTGGTTCTCGAGTATAAATAAGAATCTTTGTTCTTCTACTATTTGCTTTCACTTTACATTGCATCAGGTAATACCGATAACATAACCACTATACGATAATTTATTATGAAACGTAAACTTATTTATTGCAGGCATATCCAACACCCTACGATCTTAATTTAATACTTCTTGTCCCATTAACATTTAAAATGTCTTACATGATTAACGGTTGTCTCTTTAAAATGCAAACATACCCCGTTCTTTTTCTAATTTAACCGCCTCATCTGTTTTATGACATTATGACTGCGTCCATTTTACTTGCACTTGAATTGCAAACAAAATTACAGCGTATAGGCTATACATTAAGGCTATTTATTATTGATCACCATACCAAACCAGCACTATTAAATCTGACTCTGAACAGTCTGAAGGTTAAGATTTGTAAATGAAACGACCCTGTTGCTTGCAAGTTTTACAATTGTATCACAAATGGTGGGCCGTTTTCACAAATTAATCATCTTGTTAAGAGCAAACGTAACACACATTTCAGGAACTAATTTATTTTTGTTAGATGTCGATAAATAATGTTAATTGACGTATTTCAAAATACAATGATCTTTACAAAGTGGAATATGTTCTCAAGACCAACAGGTTAATTGTGTTGGTAAGAAGACTGGTATTCGTAAATATATGCCACGTTCGGTTGCGACAACAAAAAGTGCAGTTAATTAAAATAATTTTTTATTAGTAATTGTATGTAGGGCACCAAGGCATACGACAATGCATCATGATAAAGAAAAAATAAAACACAAAAAGTGTATTGTCAATCTATGTCAAATTCGAGATTTGCAGGTTAAGTTGTACGTCAGTCTGTGTCAAACAACAAACAAAACCTAACCTTTTAATCTCGAATTTGACATAGACTGACAATACACTTCAGTACTGCCAAACGTATAACACATATCAAGGCCTGCTCAGATCATTTTTTTATCTCATGGTAGAATTTATAACAAAAAAAACAAATATTTCTAAAGAAAAAAATGCATTACATTTCATAGCCAAAGTGGATATAGAAATTATAATAACGCTCAACTAACTCGGAGTCAGTATCCATGCAGTTTACGACGCCGATGTCACTGTCTGATGACTAGAGCTAGGATAGTTAGGCAAATTGCCTTTTTTAGTAAATGGAAGGATAAAAGGCAGACCTAATTTTAAATCGGTTTTAGAATGCGTGAAATTCAAAAATGCAAATTTTATTTTGCCTTTTTTGCGTCTTTTTAAGGATTCTGCCTTTTTTGAGGAATTTCCTATTTTTCTTGCCTTTTGGTGCCTTTTATGATATATTAAATTAGAATTTTAAGAAATTTAGTTCTTACATTTTCAATTTAAAAAGAATGTACTAGCAATTTTCCAAGAAAGTGCACATTTTAAATTTCTGAAATAAATTGTGAAAAGTATTATTCCCCAGCACTTACAGGTAAGAGGTTTAGTGGGTTTAACCCTATATTGTTACAGCTGAAAATTTCTCAGGATTATTTTCTTGAGATTAATTTTAATGAGGGTACCAGTATTGTCAGGAGAAAGTTTTCTACTGAATCAGCCAGTTTGTCACAATTTTTGAATGTGTTAACATTGTGATTTGTGAAGTGCATCGATTGTATTTCTCAGTTAAACTTCTTTTAATTTTGCATTTTTTTATTTTTGCCTTTTTTACTTTATTTTTGCCTTTTTAGTGCTTTTTTAAATCTTTTATTTTGCCTTTTTGCCTGCCTTTTTCGAGACTTTATTTTGCCTAACTATCCTAGCTTTACTGATGACTGATGAATCGCTAACGTGACTTGATTCGTCGATCATATAGTAATACGTAATACGAGTAGGGAGTAGGTATAAAATGTTACTTTAGTTAACCATTTGTCTAGTCTGTGCTGTAGTCTTCTTGAACTTTAAAGAGCATGTAAAATCAAAATAAGTTAAAATTTTGTCGTTTGCTTACCTTCCGCCAATCATACCTATCAAAACGTGCCGCCAATTACAAAAATAAATTTAAAAAAAACTGTTTTTATGGTTATTTTTTTTAGGTTTTTTATTCGATTTTTAAAAAACGCGTTTTTTACATCACTATAGCTTTAGGTGAAACTCTTTACATTTCTGAAAGCAAGAAACTGTTGATAAGAGTGGAAACAGCATGAACCAATTTTAGCCACAAACACTTTTGTACACAAGACGTATCAATGAGGGTTTTGTATTAGCAACCGTACTTTGGCATCCTCAATTGTTTAAAAATAGGAAGGAAATTATTACCGAAGCGACCTTAGAACATCGTATTAAACATATACGTAGTATACATTGTCGCATTATAAATACTTTTTTGCTCAACCGCATATCTTTCTATTTTACGCTAAAAATGTATTAATGCATAATCATCAGAGTCCGTCAAAATATTCCCGTATTTTTTCAAAATATAGCATAGGAAAATGGCATTTATTATTTCAAAATATGGCACATAAAATGGCATTTATTTCAAAATAAAGCATAAAAAATGGTAAGTATTTATTTCAAAAAGTTGCACTCATTAATAGCTTCAGTGTAGGTATCATTTATTCTTGCAATTTTCCACTTTAAAGTCCGTGTGATCCGCAATGAATGAAATTTTAGAAAAAATGACACCAGTAATATTAAAAATCTCACAACACAGATACAAAAGACAAAGTGATCTGATAAAACGACGGGCACAAGGCAAATGAGTGGAACGTAGGTATCCGAGGTGCATTGAAGGGAAGGGGGAGAGCGCGGGGTTGTTAACGAGTGGACGTAACGGGATACTTACCTGAGCGTTGAGGCGCGTTACAAGCGGTCACCCCCACCCCCGGTCGTCAACCTTCGTACCTGGCACTCACCAAAACAGCTGCATGTTTATTTTGAAATTTGTAAGCCCTTTTGTTGTGAATTAGCCACATAACATTGATTTTGATTGAAATATAGCATTAAAATATAGCATTTATTCAAAATATAGCATTTATCACGAAAAGAGGCATTTCATAGCATTTATGGCATCAACAAATGTGGTCCATTCCACCCCTTACTACGTGAAACGCCTAAATACGAAATCTGGCCCTAAAGGGGCCCACAGTAAGAAACATGGCAAAATGGCATTTGACGGACTCTAATAATCATACATGTATTGTAATAACCCTGCCCTTAATAATAATAAAATAGGGGTTATAAAATAAATACTGGCAAGGAAAATTATCACTTTCTAATTACTATTTAGTTTCAATTACGAACCTGCCATCCTCAAGGCAAACTAAAAGAGTGTACTAAAAACTACAACAAATAAATGGTCTATTGTCCTTTTTTAAATTTTATATATTTGCATTAAATTCGGGACTAGCTCCGTAGACATGAGACAATCTTAGTTCAGGGTCGTGGATTCATAAAATTTAGGAAAAGCTTGGTATTACAAATAACTTGTTGTATGACAAATACTCGTAAATATTTCGGCAAATGCACAATTTCATCTGACATTTAACTAACTTACAAATTTAACTTGACAACAATATGATCTGTGGTGCACAAAACAGCGTAATTTGAATTCTAAAACCACCAAAATGGCAAAGGCGCGTCAGGTAAGCATTAATTCTGTGACGTAGCAACTGCTAAATTCGTTTTGTTTCTAGCCGTAGCGTAACAAGAGACCCGCGACAGGTTTTTGTTTCATATCCGGCACAAAACTGAAAAATGCGGAGTCATTTCGTATTTTTAAGGGACGCTACTTAAATTTCTGGAAACTGGACGGCTCTGGATCACTGGAATACGGCTCTCCACCTCGTAGACAGTCTTATCTGTCAGAAGTCCAAAATTTATGAACCTACACCCAGGCTTAACACCTGGCAAATTACACCCACAAATGCACAGGACACTTGAGAATAACTATACACACAATTGAAGTAACTAATAACTTTGTTATTTATGATTTTACATGATAATTGGGAAGCTCAATGTGGCCCCCAATACACAATTTTCAAGCTTGTATAGTTATTCTTTACAAATGACAGTCAGGTTCCCTAGCAACCAGATATTCAAATGTTTATAACGAAAATTAAGATTGATAACATTTTTAACCTTATGGACTACAGTTTTGATGTCATGTGTTGTAATATTTACTTTTGTGTTCTTGGGGCTATTGGAAAATATGCTATTATTTCATTTGTAGTCGTATAATTATGAGCTTTCGACTAAACCAGCCACTGAAATATAATACGTTCTAAATTTAGCACAAAATCGGAACGAGTCCCAAATTAATTTACAGGCGAAGGGCTGTTTTTAAGAATCGGCCGGCGTTTTAGCAGAAGCAGGTAGATTTAAATTATGGAAAGGCCTTTAGCCGAGAATTCCCATATTTGGAATGTTGTGAACCCGAACCGACTAGGGGTTGCATTTTAGAATGCGAGGGTGCTTATGTTTTTTTGGCAGTCTGTAGGCGAGATCGCACATGTGTGGACGCGAGCCTAATTCTCCGCGAGTGTGTGATTCCACCGCGATTATGTTTTGAAGTGAAATGAATTGTAGATTATAATTGAGTGAATAAAAAGATGAGGTCTGTAATATCTAAGTAGAATATTAGTGCCTGAGTAGCTTAGTGAATGTAGCTATAGTACAGCGAATACGAACATTCGATATTGTCTCGTACTGATGCTGATTGTAGACAGCTTTGTTAATTGGATCGCTGTTCATTGTCGCAGAGGGTGCCCTCGTACCTGGGTTAATGGCTATCCGGCGAGATAGCCCACGACCCTTGACCTGATAAGCATTGTGCTTTTCAGTGGCCCCAGTTAGCGCGACTGGGGGGCTTTTGGTGAAGCTCAATTCCCAATGATGCCTTGTACCTGTGCCTTTTAGAGTCCATGCGGCCACTGTAACTGCGGGTACACTGACATGGGTTGTACCCATTGATGCCGTTAACGTTCGGTTAAGGCATACTAGATGCGGTAAGCATCCGTGGTTTCAGGATATTACAGGCACATCATCGAAGGTGCACCGAAGAATATACCTGATGATAGCTTCTTCGAGATGCGGCGCGGGACGACGCGGGGGGGGCCATACGACCCCCTGTAAGTATTATGTAATGAGCACATTACTGCTAAAAGCTGAATGTTTGTTGTTTTGCTTGCATGACTGAGTGAAATTGGCTGGGTTTATGTTCGCGGACGGGCGTGTGTGACCACCTGCTAAATGAAAGGGCTCGCCGACCACTTCGCAACCCCCAGTATCACGTTTCTGATTTACAACCCCAGACCGCAGGGGCGTTATGGAATTTCTGGTAAGTCGCCAGTTCTTGTGAAATTTCTGCATGTGACCGATCTGAATCCTGGAAAAATAAATTAGCCCAGGGCACCGAAAATATGTGCCTACACATGTCTTTACCTAACCACTAATATTGTCTTTTTCTTGAAATAATTGTTACAACACATGCTCACTTTTGTTTATAATGCACTGATACACATTGAGTTCATTTAACGTCTTACTAATTGTCTTTCGATCGGTTGCGTTCCATTTTCATTGCTCCTTGCAATAATTATTTTGCTAGCACGGTTTCGTTTACCTTTCAGCGAATCTGCCTTTTGATGGCCTATACAGTTTTACTACATAACGCTCATATTCCTTCTGTATTTAACAAATCATTTTGTATTCTATTCACATTATGTCTAACATTAATAAGCTCAATTCCGTCAGTTACAAATTAAATTGCATTAGCCCTTCCGAACATGTATCATATCTGAAACTCTGAATGTAACCCTTCTAAAACCTGCTTTGTTTCACGCTAACTTTTATCCTTTAAATATTATTCACATCACGTGCTATTAATGTACAGTGTTAATTATTTTGCAATAGATAAAATATTTAATTCTGTGCTCATGTTGACCTAATTCATTTAGTTAATCAGGCAATCAGAATTTCTATGGGCAGTGAACCATTACAATATATACAATAACAGTTCCACCTAAGACACATTCATACATCGTTTGCAATATGGAAATGTCACTACAGCCAAAAGTCGTTACAAATCAACATGCCGATATTTACTACTGCAACACTACTCGCCCCTAATCTTAATATGAATATTTAGACATTTACAAAAACCTAGTATGGGCGTATGGTGCATTGGAATTTTGACATTAGTATCAATACTCAATAGTGTTTATGTCGACATCACTCACAGCTCTAGAAATTTTTTCAACGTCACGTTTTATATCAGACAGTGCTGCGCCTACTTGCCGGTTATGCCTGCACATTTGCAGTGCATTGTAATCACATAATCACATATCGGAACCAACATCACCTTGCTGCTGGCTAAAATGTAAGTGGCGCAATTGTCTAGGACTTGGAACGGTGATTTATTTTGCTGATTTGACAATTTAAATCCAAGGACTTCGGAGAGTTGGGCAACTGTAAAAAGTATGCACTCCATATTCGTCATTCAAGAGTGACAACCTGACAACTAGGGTAAGAGAAAGTGTCTGGCAACCTTTGAGCTTATTAATGAGTAGGAAGGCATTGTCTATTGGGATATGGAGATGGACTACAAGACGTGTTCTAACAAATATTTTCTATTATTAATTGCAGTGAAACCCTGCTTATATGTATTTTGTACATTTCAAAAAAGAAAACAGTACAAACTGGCTTCATCAAAGCAGTTTTACTAATGTACAGAGAGTACTAAAACCCCGGTAGTATCCGAATATCCAACAGAGGCAAGTTTGAAAGAATACTATATACAGTGTGTCTACTTAAGTTGGAGCCATATGGAAAATGTTTTTATTATTAGTTTTAGGAAAAAAAGGTATTCTTGATAAAAAGTTCTGCATGGTCCAAAACTTAAAACGCAACCGTCAGATATCAATTTTTTCAAGCCGTATACGAGGTTTGTCAAAAAATATGAATTTTGCTCAAGAGTAAAGTACGTTTATTTTTGACAAAATCGAAAATTTTCATGTTTATAGTAGATAAAAGAGATAATGTATCAAAACTAAACGTAATTTATAACGTTTTCAAATATGTAGAATCAATGTGTAGAAAAGTTAGTAAAAAAATAAGAAAATCTGATTTTTCATGATAGATCGGTGTAATTGCATATTTGAATGTAATTTTCAATTATAATCAACTTTTGTCGATGAAAATTTTCGATTTTGTCAAAAACAAACGTAATTTTCTCTTGAGCAAAATTCATATTTTTTGACAAACCTCGTATATGGCTTGAACAAAATGATATCTGACGGTTGCATTTTAAGTTTTGGACCATGCAGAATTTTTTATCAAGAATACCTTTTTTCCTAAAACCAATAATAAAAAAAAATCCATATGGTCCCAACTTAAGTTGACACACTGTATATTTAGTAGTACTATACTACATAAAGAGAATGAAAAACTTCGTATTAGTACAAGTGTCCCAGTCCCTTATTTGAAAAAGTAAATCACAATTGTATTAAAGAGAGTTGTTCAGATTAAGGTAAATACAATATGCCTCGATATGAAATATTAACCTTCCATCTCAAAAATGAGTTATGTTATATTAATACCAATACCAACTGAAGAACAAAGCCCAGTTAAGTAGAATTGATCAATGATTGAATTTATCGAGCCTCTATCTCGAGGTCTAGGCGGAATAAATTCAGTCATTGGCCTTGTGTGGACGTCAGGTCGGAGAACGGAGGCCTTGTCCTTCAGCTGGTATTGGTCATACTGAAAACACCCTGTAGACATCTAAAAATCGAGCAGTCTAGGTTCAATGAGTACTGGTTTTATTATAAGTATAGTTAATTTATACCATAAAGTACATATACATCAGCTGCCAATGTCAAGTAAATGTACATATAACATAAGATATTTGAACAAAAGAAATTGTGTTTATAAATGAAGAATTAGCGACCAATTATAAATGAATAAAGCTTTCTATGTAACTCCTACATAATCTGACTCGTCCAATAAAGTCCGACATTGTATACTTGTTATATAAACAGCTATTATTGATTTTCCAATTACTTTTTAATAAAATTTCGATAGTGGTGTAGCGTACCAAGGTAATTGACTTAAAAACGCCTGTCGTACAAGGGATGGTCATAAACTCAAACTTGACACTAAGTGCAGTTCTAAATTTGTATACGTTAGTGCTATCTAAAACGTGAGTGACGAATGGCCTATAAACGTCAGCGCGACATATGCGAACAAAGTGTTCGCGAGGTACAGTCTAGAAAATTTGATTTGTGTCGTCACGCAACAATGCGGACTAACTCGTCAAAAACGTCAAAGTATAAATTCGAAAAACAGCAGGACGGATGTCACAAGCGTAAAGGCACTCCACGACAAAAGGAAGTGTTATGTAAATATCCTGGTAACCCAAATGCCCAGCAATGACCAACCCTTGTCACAATACAGTCGTAAATTCTGGAATTTGTAAGGAGCATACGCTATGAGCAGACTCGTTTTATTATCGGGAGCCATCCCTTGTCTGTTACAATAGAGCGAAGGGTCGGCTGGACAATGCTATTGTATCCGAAAGAATAGACGGGGCTCCTTCCATTCAAACAGTGGTTATATAAACTCGAGTAGACTAGTTCTCGACATCAGTTGTCCCAGATCAGTGCGATCGCCTCACGTATTTGTATTTTGTATTTGCATTTGTGTAATATTAACGAATGTGTAGGTGTGTATATTTCTTTATTTCTTTAAATTAAAAATAAAGGAAGGTTATTGTTTTCCATAAACGTGTGTATTTTACTGAACTAAATTCTACAGTAAAAATTGCTACGCGTCAAATAAATTGGCAAACAGTAACCAAAGTGGGATAGAGAATTGTTCTCCTTTATGAATCACACCTTGTGATTCCTGATACTTAGTAAAAAATGTTTGCCCTACAAAGAGCCAATAAAGTGAGCCTATTTAATTTAGTATCCATGGAGATGATCGAATTCAAGTGATAATTTTGCAGTAGTGCAATTTCAGCGAGAATATCCCTTATGCAAATTTAGTTGGAAATTGATAATCGGAAATTTACCGGAAAATTTCCACTTATGTCACTGTCATCACAAAAAACCGTAAACTATTAGTACTTATATATTAGTTTCGAAATTTGTTTAATAAAAATGTTTTCTTTACTGTGTTTTTTCATTCGTGATATTCTCAGTAATAATAGCACGATAGGTCAAAATATTGCCGACAATAATTTTTGCGATTCAGATACGAGTTTCTGCGGCGACGAAAATAACGACGAGTGCTTGCACGAGTCGTTATTTTCTAAAGCAACAGAAACGAGACAATCTGAAGAGCAAAGATTGTCTGCAATATTTCGACCTAGAGTCCTATTCGTCTTGACAATTTAACTTTTCACTAAAAAATAGTTACGGAAAAAATTGTCGCTGAAATAAAGCTCCTCGAATTATTGTCACTACAATAATTGTTACAGAAAAAATTGTCGCTGAAATAAAGCTCCTCGAATTATTGTCACTAAAATAATCGTTCGATTGGTAGTTTATTTTTAAATTGAAGAATGCCATTGGTTGACAATGATTCCAGTTAAATTGTCTATCAAAATATAAAGCGTGCTTAAAAAATTTCCCTATGGAAATATTTGGAAATGTTATGTAGCAATTTTTTTTCAACAAAAGCATTCGTGCATGCCTCCAAGAAAAAATCCCTCCTCCTTCGGAGTCGGGATTTTTTCAGTTGGCATGCACTCATGCTCTTACTGAAAAAATAGCTGCAGAACATATTTTCAAATATTTCCGGAAATTTTTCAAGCACTTGTTATATTTCCACTGATAGTGTGCACAACTGCCAAATTTCTGTGTTAGTTTGGGCCGCTTGAACCTTACAAAATCTTTATTTCTTCGAGAAAATAGTACGTAGGGCAGTATTCTTACCGAATACAAAACGTGCACTGAATTTGGCTTTTCTCACTAATTTTTGCAAAAGATTTTGTAGGCTGGGAAAAAATATCAGTAGGAATATAACAAGGGCGAGACATACTTACCGATAATTTTGCACACGCCAAGGGTCGAGTGCTGGTTGCAATGAAAACTGTCCCGAGGGTAGTTTTCTAAGAGCAACCAGCACGATGCCTCTAAGCACGGACAAAATTATCTGGAAGTGTGTTGCCCGCGTTTATATTTTGAAGATTTTATTACACACAACCTGTATACGAATCATTATTTAAAATTGATCTAATAATGCCAAAAAACTGAAATTGCTTGTTTCTTGCATTTCTTTTTCTAATTATGACACCATCTACGGGATCGATAATAATCAGCACTAGGCCGCTTATCGCTCGATAGGCAGCACAAGGGTGCTTATCAGGGAATCAGTTCGGGACGGGTCGATTTAAAAAAATGCATTGTTCTCATTGGATGATATCAGTCATGCGACAGTTGTATGTAATAATCGGAAATATTCAGTGCATATTATCCTACATACTCAAACAGCCAATAAGGTGGAACTATTTGCCTTGGTTTCCATGGAGTTAATAAATAATAGAAATAAATCAAGTGATAATTTTGCACAGCGTAAAATTGTGTGCCACTTGAAAGTTACAAAATCTTCGTTTCTCGACAAAAGACTGGTCAAAACAATATACTCACCGAATAACCCACATTCATTGAATATTCTTATATACTTTTTTTGACTTTTTTCGCCCTAATCATTCAAGAGTTTTATAAAAGCATTCCAAGGTCAAAGGTTACCAAATCTTGATTTCTTCGAGGAAATAGTACCTAAAGCAATATTCTTACCGAATATCCAACGTGCACTGAATATTACCAAATATGTTTTCTTATTAATCGCTCTATTAGTAATATTCAGTGCACTAAGGATATTACAAATAAATATTACCCTATATACTCAAACAGCCAATAGCGTGAAACTATTTATCTTAGTGTTGAAGGAGATAATTGAAGTATGATCAAAATTTTGCACTAGCGCAATTTCAACCATGCAAATACAAAATACATAGCGCTAATTTACACTTGAACATTACACAATATTCGTTTCTCGAGCAATTAGTACATAGGGCAATCTTCATACCAAATGTCCCGCATGCACCGAATATTCCCAGATAATTTTCTTTTCGTAGTCAAGTTTTTGCAAAAGCAATCGTGATGCGCTCAAAAAAATTAGCGGTAATATTCGGTACACTAGCCATATTATAAGTGAACGTTGCCCTACATATTTAAATAACCAATAGCGTGCGACTTTTGATTTAGCTTAAGTTTATATGGTTATAATTGAATTCAAGTAATTATTCCCAGATAATTTACTTTTCGTTAATCGTTCGGGTTTTTGCAAAAGCAAGCGTGATGCGGTCAAAAAAAAATCGGTAAAAATGATCGGAAATATTCGGTACACTAGCCACTTTAGCAGTGAATATTGCCCTACATATTTAAACAAGCAATAGCGGGCGACTATTTATTTATCTTAGTTTATATAGATACAGTAATTGAATTCAAGTGATTATTCAACACTATAATAAACGAACCAATGAAATTGGTCAAGTTGACACACGGCCAATCAAAATTTACTGTATTTGAAAACATTCAATGTCACAGTGTTTTCACGACAGCGGGATTGATTTTAAAGAATTCAATTTAGTGAGAAGCCTTTGTCTAGCATTTGCTCGGCGTTGTTCTTCTTCCTCTTCGAACACAATAATTTACATGTAAACAAAGAAAAATCTCAAAATTGTTTCACCTTGTGTAGTATTACCCTTGATAATTTTGAACTAGCTCAATTTAAATAACGCTTTGCATATGTGAAATAGATTTTTGTTCAGTGTCTAGGTGCAACCCAGAGTGCACGCAATTTTTAATATGGGGTGCACGCCAAAGGGGAAAATCTAGGCTTGGACCTCAAGTTACCCACTAATTTATATCAGAACTGATAGTTGCGAGTCGTAGGAGCGCTGCAGGAGAACAGCGTGACCATAAATTCAACCTGTCAGCTCCGGTGCATTACAAAGCAGCATAAGCGCGTCAAGCTTGTTAGGTTATTTGCAGTCGTTGTTATTGTTGTAATACGATTACAATTTGGAGTGCAACCAATATAAAAAAATGCGTGCACTCCGGACTTAGCCCCGGCGATTTTTGTTCGCTAATCTGTCAAGATTTTTGCAGAAGGATGTGTGGGCTCAAAAAATTATAGGTGATGTTAGAAGTGAATATTGCTTTACATATTCAAATAACCAAAAGCGCTAGGCTATTGCTTCATCTAAGTTTTATGGAGATAAATGAATTCAGGTGATAATTTTGGACTAGTTCACTTTGCATAAGTGCCAATTCAGCGCTAATTTGCACTTACACGTTACAAAATTATCATTTTTCGAGCAAATAGTATGTAGGGCCACATTCTTACCGAATATCTACGTATACTTAAAATTCGCATATAGTTTTGCTCGCTAATCACTAATGTCTTAAGCGTTTTGTAAAAGCATTTACACTAGTAATATTACAAGTAAAAAATCTTTGGCATGATAATATACAGATATCAGTGAAAAAGGTTCAGTTGCACAGCGATGATTAATATTTTATAAGTTACAAATCCAAAATTTTGAAAATAAAAGTGTCAGGGTAGTGTAGTTCACACATTTGTTGGAAATTTTAGCTCTGCAGCAAATAATGTTAAAATTGAACGCAACAACCACTAGGCCCCCTTCTCCAAATTATGAGACCATCTAAGTATTCCAAGTGTTAAAACCACAACTGCAAAGTCAATAAAACGTTTTATCGAAGAACAAGACGATACTGCATGCGAATGAAACCTGGTTTCCACACCTCACAAACTTTTAGTGTATCCAGTTTATAGGTTAGTGTCACTTCATCCCAGTTTTATTTACATTAATGTTGCAATGTTACTTGAAATTCCCAGACGTCTGGAGAAATCTACGGCAATTAGAAGATTAATTGGGCGCTTGATGCAGACTTTCGTTGTAACATTCACTACAACAGATTTTTTAATAGCGCTGGTGCATAAATTAAAATATATGTTCTTCACCGGGCGATTACAGAAACTTAAGTCAAAATAAATTTCCGGTTTTCTATCATACAAGCCGCATGTAGGATTCACAGTTGGATTTGTAGAAAAAGAGCGTTTTTAATACAAACGTTTGCTACTGCCAATTATACCGATTTCTCTTCTTTAAAATTAAATGTTATTAAAACACCACCTAAATTTCGTTATTTCATAAGCTACGCGATAGGACACACACTCAAAATCTTATATTCATGACATACTAAACGTGTTTGACCGAACCACATAAATACAAAAATCTACACTTGGGAAGAGATCATCGGTGGTCCTGACTTGCTGAGTCTCATGCCAAACTCCTTCAACGTGTGTAGCGCCTCCAAAGAATTAAAAACTAAAAATATATTTCGGATAGTCTCCAAAATGTATTTGTATACTTAGAACAATTTACATATTGCATATGCCCTAGCGACTTCCTTTTTACAGGGGAATTTTCTTCCATTCGCAATGTTCGCAAAAAAATATCAATAGCTAAAGCACAAGGAACACGGATATAAAATATGCAAATATTAGAATACCCAACACCTAATCCATCATTTTAAATACAGTAGCATAGTTTTTCCAAGCAACGCTAAAAACAAGCTAGTTAAAAGCCGTGGTTAGATCAAGCTTATCTAAGAATTAAAAACGAAAAACTACCTTGATTCAAGTCAAACAAAGCATTTAAAATTCACTGCCGGTAGCCGCTGCAGCTGCAAGTTAAATATTTAGCCGTAATTAAAAATTTCATTTGCATACTGGATTGTTTACTTATGGTTAGTCTACAAATGCACGCTTCGTAATGAACTGCCTGAAGGTTATCCTAATTACCATCCCATGCCTGAAATAAAGAAACGAATCAAATTCAAGGACGTAACTACTAGCAAAAGTTAGATTTCTTCACGGCCGCACCGTAGCCAATTACAGGCTTATGTAATTTATCGCTCTATAAGAAAGCATACTTGTCTGTCTGCAATTTGGTTTCGTACAAATATTGCTCGACAGCCGCTAAATTTGAAATCTAATGCAATTACAGCGAAACAAAGCAAAATAATAGTTTGGTCTGAACCGTTTTGTTGCTTTTCGCTGCTCAAGTAACGGTTGCACTTGCACAATACAAATTGGTAAGATTGCTACAAAACTACGAAGCATTACAGGCACCTTCAAATATTGTGTAAAATTTGTTACTGCGTGTTATTTTCCACAACGGCCATTGAACTTGCATTTTCGCACACATCTTCCATACGACTCCTGTGATTTAACTGATATACATGTCCCACGACTCGAGGTCCATAGCTTAAGGGCGTTAAAGTTAAAATTGCTTAATATGTTTCAAAATGCTTCCTACCAGAACTAAGTACAACCATTGAAAGTTGAACTGCTAAAATGTAAAAAACATTAGTCATAACAATCCTATTAGAATATAGATTGGCGAATTGATTAGAAACATGAGTAGCATTTGTTTTTTCAACTGACAACTGTCCATTTATGGTTATTGTAATGGCAATGAAAGACGAGCAGTTGTAGAATATCAGAGGCGATTTCTTAGTCGCGGAGTACCAAATCACGTATTCGGCAGAGTTCGCCGATTTCTAAGAGGAACCGGATGGTTTCCTAAATCTACCGCTGAACGTGAACCAAATAACTTTGATCACGAGGATATGATATAGAGTTGATTGAACGCAGTCCATCCACTAGTGTGCGAAGGATGTCTAATCATGCAGGTATGAAGGTATGGAGGATCTTGCATAATTTTGGCTTATACCTGTATCATCTCCAACGAGTACAGGCTTTTTTACGAACGGATTTAAATTTGCGGATGCAGTTCTGTCGTTGGCTCGTTGAACATCAGCAGCTTCTTAATAATATTTTTTTCACTGACGAAGCTATTTGCAGTAATGATGGTATCAATAATACCCGAAATGCACATTGCTGGTCCATTGAAAACCCTTACAAAACCAACGAAAAAGAAAATTTCAACATGGGTTTTCGGTCAACATTTGATATGGAATTATTAACGATCAACTTGTCGGACCTTTTGTTATGGAAGGGCGTTTAACAAGTGAAATTTATCTCCGCTTTTTACAAGAAGAACTGTCCCGTTTGATGGAGAACGTTCCTCTTCGAAACGCATCGCCTCGTTTTGGTAGGCAGGTAACTGCATTTTTAAACAATTCATATCACGACCATTGGATCGGAAGAGATGGTCCAGTGCTTTGACCTCTGAGGTCAACTGACGTAACACCCCTTGACTACTTTCTTTACGGGCATATGAAGTCAATAGTTTATGCAGAAAAATCTCGCAATGAACTTGTGAACCGAATTATGGATGCTACAGCGCAAATAAGAAATTCTCCTGATGTTGTGGGGCGAGCTGTTAGATCAATTTTACGCAGGGCCAGACTTTGTATTAAAGCTGGAGGAGATAATTTTGAACAAAATCTGTAAATACATATTTAAATAAACAAATTCTTTTTACATTTCTTCAATGGTTGTAGTTCTGTCAGGAAGCATTTTCGGGCAGTTTATTAAGCAATTGTAACTCCAAATAACTTCTATAACCCTGTATATATTATTAAGGAAATGACGCCATTTTAGAGAGTAACATATCCATATATATAATAGGCTTGTCTGGGACGCTGTTTCAGCAGCCAAACCGTAAGAGATAGAGAAAAAAGTTATTAAAGTTATTTGTTTGGAATGGTCATGTCAGGTCAGAAACCGAATTTCAATCACATGACAATTCCGGTTTTCGAGATATCACGTGATTTCTCGAAAACGCGTTCTATTTGAAAAACGGTCTTTTTTGTTTTATTAAATGAGACATTTGTCTCACTGGTTGCTAGTTTATGTATAATTTCCTTGGTCGTCTAGCGTTGCAATCTGATTTAGTACAGCAAAAGATGAAGAGTCTTGAACTTGAGCTCCCGGTTTCGTACTTATCTATACCATAAAATCGGTGATCTCTTTCTTTATATGTATGTTTGTTCGCTATCTTCTCCGAAGATACTGGACCGATTAAATTGTATGATCGCTTAAAATTTTGCTTAGATCGTATGCCGGTTTTTATTTAAAAAAAAAGTACGAAAAAGTAAAGTTAAGCGTAGCTCAGGTGCTTCAGTATATACCACTATAGCAGCGCCTTCAACGAAGCATCGTTGGTTCAGTCGTAGAATGCTCACCTACCACGCAGGCGGCCCGGGTTCGATTCCCTGCCGATGCATCCTTTTTTTAATTTATATTAATGAATCTCTCTTAAATTAGCGAACCGAAGCGTAGCTCGGGTGATTCACTAGTCAAACATCAATTCAAATCGATATTTATATGGGTGCTTACATCTGCATACTATTAAACGTGAAAGTAATTTTAAGTTAATACATAATAGCGATTTATGTAAGAAGTACATACATAATATAGGAAAATTCGAGTTTAATTTTTGGAACAGAACAAATTGGCACCAGAAAACTTGATAGAAGTGACCTCATTTTTGAACAAATTCTTGATACTGGCATCAAATTTACTTTAACATCATATACTGATCTAATAAAGCACCCCTATGCGGACTATTAAACAAAGCAAAAACCAGGTCGCTATTATTTTTATCGAACTTATAACTAATTTTTTCGGGACCCTTACTGTAATTGTAATTTAAATATGTTCGAAACAACTATCTTTCTTTTTGAAAGAGGAACTCGTCTACGTCCTCGATTTATAAAACTAGTTTTCAGTACAGCCATTTATGTTTTACCGTCATTATGAGCTCTGCGTATGGTATTCTTGGAAGCTTATTTATCATAATATGTGAGCAAACGAAAGTGAAATCATAACTTGGCTTTGAAAATTGTAACATATGTCGATTATTAATTCACATTATCTTAATGTTCTAGAATGAAATAGACATAGGTACATAACCTAAACCATTACATGACGGTCACCGACTGTCTTGCCAAATTTTATTTGAAAATTAACATAAAAACCAATACTTAAACAATGTTACATCTGATGGATCAATCATTTCGATTATCCAAACGTTTTGTCCTTGATTCAACATGTGGAATTCAAAATTTGATAATTTAAAAACTTGACACATCTACTATTATTATAACTGGCATATTTAAATTAAAAACAACAGATTTGCAATTTTCTTATAACGTGCAGTCTTCCACGTGGCAACAAATTACTATTATCTCAGTACCAGACTAAAATTCCAAAAATAGCCCAAACTGCCTACACTCATGGCTTTCGTATTTAGAATCGAATTAGGATATACACAAAACAGATGTTTAATTTATTTAGACAAATGTAAATGTATATAGCACCGTTTTGTTAACTACTACATATTGAATATTTTTTAGATTTGAGCAGTTAACCAGAAGAGCAGTCGAAATTTTGCAATAGTAAATTTATTTCGTCACATTTAGGTGGAGCAATATTTCTTACCGTACCTTGTACTGACAGTTCTATAATTTATAGTTAAAGAAAATTTTTTAATGCGCTGAAAAAAAATTAAGGCATTTAGCTTAATTTTAATCTTTTCAATAAATTATTAGTTTTGTTTGATATTATAAAATATGTGCATTTCACTAATTACTGTATGCAAAAATTAAATCTTAATCGGTAGGACGTTAGTAACGGGGAATTCAACAGAATCAGAGTCGTATACAGGGTGTTCGGTACGTCAACTGTGCTGCTTCTGGAAGCACTATCCACGACAAAAAACTGGGACAACTCTTGATAAGAGATTTTAGCATTATTTGACTAGCTTAAAGTTAAACGATACTTTAAACAATTGCATTTACTACATCAATTTTGATTCATAACAACGTTTAAACAAGTTGCTTTGAATTTCTAACTTAATACCTATAGCAATTGTACCTATCTCTTAAAACACATTCACAATAGAACTTATTAATTGACACAGTTTCTTTGGATCAACGAATTGATAATCAGAAGTCGAAAAGGATGTTTGCCTCATACCCGTAATTTCTCATATACAGCGTGTTGATGTTTTCAAGTCACGTTTGAATTTTGCCTATAACTTATAGCTAAAGGCCGGATTTATATGCATTTTCATATTTTTTTACTAGTCGTTTTACGTATTAATTTAAAGTTTTCTTTGTGTTTCAGATGATTCTAAATAATATATCAATTTTCTTATGCATATAATTGCGTATTTTCTTGCATAGGTATATAATACTTACTGCAATGTTTAAAATATATAATTATGAAAATTTTAACATCTTAAAAGCTTGTTTCAAGATTTTTGAAGAAAAAAAAAGAACTTAATTATTAAGGTGTTCACCCTATATCTGTTCAAACTATGCCTATTTTCATCAAGGGTGAAAACGGGTGAAAACTTGAGCTATGTGCAAAATATTGCTTTTATGTAACCAATAGTTCTTGAGTTACAGCAAAATAGATAGAATATAAATTTTTAAGGTGCTCACCCTGTATATATTTGACCGAAAGTATATTCGGTTTCGAGCGAGGTAGACATCTAACCCGCATACAAAATATCGTCTCCAATAAATAGTTTTTGAGCTATCGTCATCTAGAGACTCTGAAACGTGAAGATCTGAGGAAATCTCAGAAGATTATATTTCGTGATTACAATACTTCATGCGTCTTATAGACGAGGAAAGTAAAAATCCTAGATTTTCGTTTTATCCGAAATATCCCAAGATAAGAATGGCCTTGGTACGATCAACTGCCATAGTACAAATATGCACCGGTAACATCCTGCGATGTCGAACGATTATTTTCACGATATGAAATGAAAACAGGCGACAAAATTTTACTCCAGACAATTTAGAAAAGCACCTATCTTCTTTGCCGAGCGGTTAGGGAACTCGGCTGCAGTGCTACGATACGGGGTTCAATCCCCACATCTGGCAACAGGCGAGCTGGCGACCCAGTCACTTTAAAAATTGGGTACCGAAACCAAAGTTGTGAAAGCAGGGAAAGTAAGGCAGTCGTCGAAGGTGTGATGCTAATGTGTTTCATCCATTAGTAGTCGTCGGTAATAACAAATATATAAAAGATAACTTCTACCAATACCGGCTACGGCTCGACAGTAGAGGCTCTCATTGGCCAATTTGGCCTTCTAGTGCTGACGTCAGGCCGGAGAGTTGAGGCCTTGTTTTTCAGTCGATATTGCTTCTTCCCGTATGAAATGCCATACAGGATCTATGGAAGCGTGGTACTTGTTATAAGCATAATTGAAAACTTGAACACGCTGTATTTTTACTCTCAATTACTTATTCCAACGATGTTTTGTTGCAGCAACATACATGAAGCATGCACCAATAAATAAATTGTAATTCTGTTTCAGAGAGCTAGCGAATAGCTGGTCGTGAGTTTACCACACAATACTTTGAATCATACACAATATCTCTGGTCGTGAGTTTACCACACAATACTTTGAATCATACACAATATCTCAAGAAGAAAAAACGGAAAAATTATTAATGCGCAACAGGTTTTTGAATTTCATAAGACAGTTTGTCGTCTCCTGTGATACAAGAAGATTTCAATCTCTCCACTTTGAAAGATCTGTTCTTGGTTGTTTCGATAGCTTCATAAAAGTAACTAGTATGACTTCATCGTTGGCATCGAGATAAGTTTCCGGTATTCTGACGAGTATTGCCTTGTGTGAAACACCGCTATGGATTTACTGTATTATTATGGATTTATCATTCATCCACATTAACTTTTCCATCTGGTATATTCACCATACGGCCATAAAACCTTGAATCTCTTATGTATGTATTTGTAAAATAGTACTTAACACAGATTAAGTTAATACAGATCAAGCAACAAACGACTTCCGAGATTGGACCGTGTCAGGATTAAGGTCGAAGAACTCGACGTTTCGCCCACTTTCGTAAGGGTTTTCATCAGGAAAAAAGGCAAAAGAGCACGCTTTTCCTCCCCCCTTACGCAAGTGGACGAAACGTTGAGTTCTTGGACCTCCCAGAAGTCGTTTGTTAATTTAATGACAATGACCGTGAAAGCCTCCAAAATCATAAAATACAGATGTCAATTACCATATCTTTTCTGTATTACATAATGTACGAATGTGCCACATGTGAAACGGAGCAAATTTTAAAACAATCGGTGCATAATATTGCATAACCACCTCACTCTACATTTGTCTCGGCTTCAGTATGTTTTTTATTGGGCAACCTTCAAAAACACACTTGCAAATAAAAACCAATGGGAACATTACAAAACACCAACTGTCATCTATCGAATGTATTTGACATTTTAAAGAATCAGTTTAACGCAAGGAATTTCTATTGGCAAAGATATTACATGTGTATGTTAACAGTATCTCAATTGCTTTGGACAGGGAATAGAGACAAAGCGATAGTATCATATCAAAGAGAAAGAAATACTTTTTGCCAAATATGGCGCAGTATGCGTAAAAATTAGGCATTTTCCAAAACTTGCAACGCCCATTGCTTCAGTATTTAAGATAAGACTGCGTTAGTGGGTATGGTAGATATTTACAATTAAACAAGAGAAAGCCCATTATCATTAAAATACTTCCGACTTCTAAATAATACAAAAACACATAGAACTAGAGTTGCTTGAAATAAAATGTACAGTTAACACTACTAATATGGTATCGTTACAATTACTTTGCGATACATATTCTTTAGAAACGTTGAAATAAAATTAGTAAACCTAGACCTGCATTGATTGCGGAAGAGATTTTTCAGAATATCTGTTTTGAATGTACAATATAGACAAAATTAATCTTCTGCAATGCAGATTACATTTCTATATTTACTGAAAAACTTAGTATAAAATCTTGTGAAGTTCTTACTAAGTGTTTCTACTTAATTTAATTTTTAGATGGCAGCAAAGTTTGCATGAAATACATAAAAGTAAATTAATTTGGGTGTTGAATCACGAGTAACCTTGACTAATTTGTTTTCGGTCTCCTGTATGGGGAATCAGCATAGAGATCGTTCAACTTCAATTGTTTAGTACATATTATTTTTCTCGAGTACCCTAAGAATAAGATCTTTCGAATTCACAAATTCGTCGGAGTAGGTCGTGGGCTTAAGTTACTTAGAAAATTTCAAAAAATTTCACCAAAGTTTGTTTCAAATAAACGGAGTCAATTAAGAAATGTAGGTGGCTATCTACGGCCAATCTCCCTGTAAAAACAAACCGTAAGCTGTTAATCAACTGTTCGGTACAGCTTCAATTGTTTCATTATGACCCGCTACGTAAACCATTATTTTTAGCAATAATAAAACCATAAATCATATCATAGAGATCATTCAACTGTCAGGTACAACTTCAATAATTTTATTGTTTAACTATAACCTCGTAAGTCTTGTATATACCACGATTCTCAAGGACTATTACCATCTGTTGAAATAAAACTGCTTTGAATCTCAGTTCCCTAACCTTAATTTTTAATAATAACACAATTAACAAATTATTGCATAGCGATCATTCAACTGTCGGTGCAACTTAAATTGTTTAAACATATCCTCACCTGTCTTGGTCTTGCCAAAAGCCACCCAGCAGACGCCGGCACAAATCCCAGTCTCAGGAATATCCGAAACTCACGAAATACAAAACAGAAACAAACACTGTTCTTTATCTCGCCTCCAACTGAGCGGTCTCGACGGATACGGAAAACATTAAATGCCGAACATGTGTGAATTCGAATCAGGCACGACACTACAGAGCACTAGCAGGAGCTCTCCTGCTCTACAACGTGTTCGCAGGCGACTGAGCAAGAATCGGAAGAATTCGGTTGGCGGTAGATCGTGACTGCCGTACCCCGTCTCCAGCAAACATCGCGTTCAGCACGCTGGGGCACCCCCACCGCTGATCTTTATTAATGACTGGAGATTTCCACCATATCAGCAGTTAATTCGAACATCCTGCCTTGGTCGCAGGATGTGAAAATCTCTGCTGGTATAAAATATAAAGGGAACAAATTAAATGCTCGGTATTTTATTCCTACTGCAGGTCATATTTTCCCGATATTTTGTCCAAATGCATGATTAGAAAATAAATGTTCGATAAAAATACTAAACGCTCGATAAGTGCATTGAGTGCTCGGTATAAAATTGATATGCATCCTAAGAAAATAAATGTTCCATAAAGATACTAGACGCTCTACAATGATAACGAACGCCCTGTATAAAATTCAAATACCTATTAAAATAATAACATTCGATAAACATGAAAGACGCTCGATACAAAATAAAGATGCACGATACAAAAAAACAAATCTTTGGGCAAATAATATCTAATAGACAAAACGTACGTACGATAATTACAATCAATGCTCGGTATGAAATTTACTTGCTTTCTTCTTTAATTAAAGACAATGATTTTATCTAGGTAAACTTTAATACTCAGAAAGAATACTTTTATTAAAAAAGTACATAACTTGATAAAATACGACACAGGTATTTAAAAAAATGTAATAAATTCTGATAGGTAACACATAAACAACGAAACAACACTTCCAAAAAGTAAACTCTGATCATACATAAATAAACTGCTCAAGTACAGGTCTAAAGAGTAGCTTCAGCACTGCGAAAACATTAAGTATTATAGTGCACCCAGAATGTGTAGTTCAAAACGTGACCACCGAACTTCTGTAGATGGCGCCAAGTGGACAAGCCGCACTGTGCTAAAATGCTTGGAAATTTTGCAAAGTGGAAAATCGCCACCTTTCGCCAAAACCAAATAGCGCATGAAGGTGCTCGGGACCTTAGCAATAACTTTTCCCCCTTTCAAAATTTCGATATCTGTAGCCGTTCGAAAGTTACAGGCGATCCAGACAGACAGACAGACGGACGGACGGACAAAACGTTCGCATAAGTACGCTGAAGCTACTAATAATGAAACAACATTAATTCAAGTAGATATTCAAAAAAAGTAATAATATAGTTCGATGGTAATAACATAACATACAAGTATAGTATAATCAAAAATAAATTTTTGGTAGACATAAAAAAACCGAAAAAGAAAAAGATTGCTGTATTCTATTTGAGATACTTTGAAAGCCTCATCATCTTCGTCATCTGGTACCTGAGAATGATCGATGCAATTTTTTTCTAATTCACCAGGACTTATGGAATTTGAACCGAATTTGACGTTCTTTGTTATTGCACACTTGTTTTCTTTTCTATTCCTTATCTATCTTCTTCCTTCTTTTCTTTGGCGCATGCTTCTCAAATACATCACTCTCACTTTCTTCAAATAACATGCACTGATACGCACACACGTCCATTCAGTTTTTCTAGTTTAGGCTGCACTTGGCGAGCAAATCGAACCCTAGAAACGCATTACATTATCGAGCGTTTATTAATACAATATTATACAAAATTTCAATTAATAGTAAACTTCAGCTATCGAGCATTTCGTTTTTTAAAGTACGTACATATTTAATTAGAATAGCGAGCAGAACTTACCGTGCAAATGATATATTTTATATTGTTGGTTTTGTTAAAATACCAAGCATTTCCAATTAAGTTAACGTGCATTTTTAATTTTTTATCGAGCATTTAGTATTTTTTTATCTTGCAAAATGCATTAAAATATCGAATGTTTATTACCACCCGACTTAAAATAGCATTCAGTGCTTGTCCTGAGGTGCCTTTAAAGGCTCCAGTGATGCACCGATTAGCTAGATATTGTATTCTGCTGATTTTGTGGATCGCATTTGCTTGTTTTATTTTGGGCCACCAGGCGATTATTCCATATGTACAGCCAGAAAATCAGTTCCGGTTTGAGCCCCCACGTACTACCTATGGCTCTTTTCCCAATAACTAATGTTTGTATGCACCTGGTGATTGTTTTGTCTAAGTGGGAGTTCCAAGTTAGTTTGGAATCGATGATTAGACTTAACCTCGTTCTCCCAGTTGACATTTGTCTCAAACAGTTTTATGTTGATTCTGTTTGTGACGTTCTTTCTACGAGTGAAAGCGACGAGAGTGGCTTTGCTGAGATTAATTCTAAGATTATTCTCTAGACACCACTCTTCGGTTATTTTTAGTGCTGATTTCATTATATTGTATACGGTTCTTTGGTATTAACCTTGAATCAGTATGACAATGTCATCAGCGTATCCTTGAGTGTAGTAGCCTTTGTTATTGAGTTGGATCAGCAATTCATCAACTGTGAGGCACCATAGGAGTGGAGAAAGAACTCCTCCCTGTGGACATCCCCTTGTCGCCTGCACTGTCTTTTCCTTGTCAAATAATTTGACTTTTACAACTCTAGTGTTGAGCATTGCCATAGTCCATCTTATCGTGGTGTTATCGATCTGATCGTTTGTCATTGCTCTTTCAATAGAGTGGTAGGAGGTGTTGTCGAAGGCACCTTCTATGTCTAGAAATGCTCCGACTGCGTACTCCTTGTACTCCAAGGTTCTCGCAATTTTCCCCACTAGTTGGTGTAGAGCGGTTTCACATGACTTCCCTGTTTGGTAAGCATGTTGATATTTGTGAATCGGGAGTGAAGTTAGGGCTTCCTCCCTCCAGTATCTGTCTACTAATCTTTCCAACGTTTTAAGGAGGAATGACGTTAGGCTGATAGGTCTGTAAAATTTAGCTTCTGCATAGCTGCTCTTACCAGGCTTAGGGATAAATACTACTTTAGTCACTCTCCAGGATTGGGGTATGTAACCCAAGGCAAGATTTGCTTGGAACATGTCTTTAAGTGGGTTCAGCAGTATATCTATCCCTTTCTGCAGCATTACGGGTTGTATGCCGTCGTTTCCAGCAGATTTGAAAGGACTGAAGAGGCTAGTTTCCCATCTAATCCTTTCTTTGCTGACTATTCTCTTAGCTGTTTTCCAGTCTTCTCTCCTAGGGGTATGATTGGGTTCAGTCAGAGTAGGTTGTTCCACTGCTCCGGGTAGCTGAGTTTCTATCAAAAGAGATAAAGTCTCCTCTTCCGTTGTAGTGTATTCTCCGCTTTCTTTTTTAAGAGTGCCTACTGGGTTCAGGGCTTGCTTTGAAATCATTTTGTGAAGTCTAGCTGTGGATCGCGTCGTCTCCACCTCCTGGCAAAGCTTTTTCCAGGCCGCTATCTTAGCTGCCTTGATCTTTTGCCATAGTCTGTGAGAGCCTTGTGATAGTTCTCCCACTTATTTGTGGCTTTAGACCTGTTAAACAGACGTCTGACTTCTTGTCTGGTCTTTTCTAGGTTTTTATTCCACCAATTTGTGTGTTTTTTGCTTTTTGCTGACTTGGGTCTATTAGAGGACAGCTACTCTGAAAGGAGTCAATCATGGCCTCTTTTAACCGGTCAGCATTTGAGTCTAAAACTACTTTATTGGGATATCTGAACTTTAGGTGTTCTATCTTCTCTTGTAGTTGTAGTTTATATAGGTCCCAGTCTGTCTTTCTTGGGTTGTAGTAAACTCTTTGGCTTACTTCCCGTTGAGACAGTTCAAAGGTTATATAATTGTGGTCAGAGAGTGATGGTTCGTCTGAAACTTGCCATTTATTCACTGATTGACTAATTCTCATAGTGGTTATGGTAATATCTATAACTTCATGTCTAGTAGCGTTATAAGAGGTTGGAGTGTTACCTTTATTGACTACTACTAGATTGTTAGTTAAGATAAATTCTAAAAGTGACTCACCTCTTATGTTGCAGTTGGTGCTGCCCCAAATGGTGTGGTGAGAATTTGCGTCGCAGCCTAGGATGAGGTCTAGATCGTCTTGGGAAGCAGATGATACTAGGTTCTCTAGTTCCTCGCTAGGCGGTGGGCCCCTGGCATCGAATGGAAGGTAGACGGAGCTTATAATGGCTTGATCACAACCTTCATCGTTATTCCATTTTATTTTAATTGTGGTTATGTCTCTAGAACAGAATTCCATTAGTGGTAAACAGTCTAGATTATTTCTTATAAGCATACATGTTCTAGGAGGTGCATGATTATAAATAAGCTTACCTTTAGCACCCCCTAATCAACGGACTTGTCCCCTAACTATCCATGGTCCTTGGATCAGTGCTAAATCGATGTCATCTGCTAGCAGCTTTCTGCTTAGATTTGCAGTGGCTGCTTTGCTGTTGTAACTGAGCGCTTTCGAAGATATGTACTTTTAACTCGGAGCGTACGCTTATACCGTAGTGATGCGCGAAGTGAAACTGTTTTAAGGTTACGATGCGGGAGCTGTACTTAGTTCACTTGTCACCTGTAAAAAGCGGACCAGTAAAACGTCAGACGAAAATGAATTGTAGTGATTATTGTACAAGTACCAAATTTCAGCTAGTATTGTACTAGTACTTTTTGAAACAATAACAAAAATATCTCCTAACGTGTAACTAAATTTGTAGTCCTGTTTAATATATAAAATTGGTTTGGATGACTGAATGGTCCGCCGAATACTATTCGTAGTCAAAGTTAAGTAGATAATTTTTGAGGTGGTGTCACTCATATCTATTACGTCTGCAACAGACATTTGTAATACCCAGCACACCATAAAATAGTCGACATAACTTTGACTACTCATAAATAAATGTGTATTTAGGGTCTTATTTGGCTCATATTCAGAAGATGTGTATACAAAAACAAATTCTTTTTGTACAGAACAACGTTTGCCAGATCAGCTAGTGCTGCCATAAGAGCTGCCGATCGAAACCTAAGAAAAAGTGAAACCATTATTGCAACTCACGATATGGACCGAGGTCAACTAAGAATAAAGGAACCCAACTTAGAGGAAAACGTTTTAAAAGATGATGGGGTGCATCCTTATCACAGCACAGGAGTTTAGAGTTTAGTGCAGGAAGACCATTCACATCGGTTTATCTTTTGCGAGTGGTTGGCCAATAGAAGTCGTTTGTTTATAAGCAATGTGTTATGGACGCATGACTCTACATTTATATTTAGCTGTCACAGCCAACACGTTTGGGTCCATGACAACCCTGATGCAGTTCACGAAAAAACTACCAGGTTCGTTTTTGAGTAAATGTACGGGCAGGAATACTTGAAGACTGGTCCTTTTATACCTAAAAGACTAAATGCAGAAATTTATGAAGATTTTGTAAATCATAGCCTTCCGGGCCTACTGGAGGATGTTGCTCTTGCACTCCGGCGCGATATATGGGTCCAGCTCGATTAAGCACCGTTACCCTAACAAATGGATCGGTCGTTGCGGTCGAACAGCTTGGCCAGCAATAAGTTCGGATTTAACAACGTTGGACCCTTTCGGGGCCCTTGAAGAATTTGGTTTATGTTACACCTTATTCTTCTTAACATAGAATTCCGGCTTAGGCAGCGTAGTATTTGTGAATGAACACCCATGCTGATTGGTCGTTCGAGTGCAACGTAATATTCGTGGGGGGTGGCCGTATGACGCACAGTGGTTGTAATTCCTTAGATCGTGTATCACAGGCGTTCATGTTTTACTAAGCTTACAACCATCGTCCCTGTTTATTTGGATATTTTTCTATTTCTATGGCTTCACGTATCACTCGCGAAAAGTAGTGAGGTATTCTGGTAAGTACTCTGGCGTGCTCAAACTCTAAAGTGTGCCCATTTGTAAACGTATGCTCAGCCACGGCTGACTTTGTGATGCGTCTGTGTTTGCAATCGCCTTTATGTTCTTGAAGTCTTAAATCAACAGAACGGCCAGTCAGTCCAAGGTCTTACTAAACTTCCAAAAGTCTAAACCCCAATACCACTACCTCTCTCAAAACAAAGATAACCTCCGTCATAAAACGTTCCGATAGTATCGATCCCACTTTAAAGCATCGCTTGATTCCTAGAAATGCAATAACTCCTCGCATGTATGGTCCACCTAAGATACATAAGGAGGGAGTGCCATTGAGATTAATTATCAGCACGATCAATTCTCCTACACATACTTTGGCAAGACATTTAACCAGTATACTACAACCTCTAACTGGTAAAACAGACTCTTTGTCAAGCATTTAGCAGATTTTGTCCCAAAACTAAAGAACGTAAAGTTAAACAAAGCTGATCTCTTAGTCAGTTTCGACGTAGTATCACTCTTCACGAAAGTGCAGGTTGATGAGGTGCTAGTAATGCTCAAAGATTTCTTGCTGCAGACAAAGTTGAATTTGTCGACATTTTCTTGAAAAACACTTACTTCAGTTGAAACAGTAAAATACTTATACGAACAATTCGAAGGAGCAGCTATCACCTGTTATCGCTAATATTTACATGTAGGCCTTTGAAATCAAGTCTCTCTAAGAATCGCAGCTAAAACCGACTTGCTGGTTGAGACATGGAGATGATACCCTTGTCATCTGGTCACACGCGCGCGAGATGTTGAATCTGTTTCTAAAACACCTGAATTCTGTAGATCCCAACATACAATTCACAAAGGAAGTAGAGGCGACAAGAGGCGTTCGTATCTCAGATGCAGAAAACCTAGAGAGAGATAAACTACATCTGTTTGACTCTTTACAAAAGAACGGATTCACAACTACCGCCATATGAAAAGCGCTAGACAAGACTATAATATAAAAGGCTAAAGAAGAACCTCTGGAAGGTTTAGCATTTCTACCTTACGTTAAAGGCTCGAGTGATAAGATAGGAAGTGTCCTGACACGATGCAACATCAAAACTATGTTCACGAGCAAGGAAACTTTGGGTAACGGCTTTAGATTGGTAAAAGACAAAATTTAAAGTTTAAAAACCGCTGGCGTATATCGCATTCCTTGTTCTTGCGGCTCGAGTTACATTGGACGGACTGATCGTTCTGTTGATCTAAGACTTCGAGGACGTAAAGGCAATTGCAAACGCAAACGCATCACAAAATCAGCCAAAGCTGAGCACACATTTACAATTTGAGCACGCTAGAATACTTGCCAAAATACCTCACTACTTCCCGCGAGTGATACTTGAAGCCATAAAAATCGAAAAGTATCCAAATAAACAGGGACGATGGTTGTAAGCTTAGTTAAACGTGGGCGTCTGTGATACACAATCTAAAGCATTACAACCAGTGTGTGTCATACGGACACGCCCCACGAGTATTACGTTGCATTCGAACGACCAATCAGCATTACGTTACTCCGCGTGCCTGGCACAGAGGACTATATATGTATAGCTCCACACCGACCTTCAGTTCTTAGTCCGACTTTCACTCTGATGATGCAAGCTGCAAGGTCTTGCGAAACGTTAGTGAATATGGACGCACAAACAGCAACAAGGCTAAATCTGTCTAAGTATCCTCGTTCTCAAGATACTCCAGCAACACGAGCCACCAAAGAGCATGGCCATCGCGCGGTTTCCTGCTCGAGTTCACAAGATGCAAGGCACATTAAGCCAGAGAATGCTAGGTGTTCATCCACAAATACTGTGCGGTCTAAGTCGAAATTTTGTGTTAAGAAGAATAATTCGAGTAACCACGAAAGCGTCAAACAGTATATTATGTTACACCTGTCCAAACTCGAGAAGATCTTACCCCTGCCCCAGAATGTTGCAGCGTGTTCCAGGAGCAATTATTGGGCGTACATGCAAGTGCTGCTGAGCTAAACGGGAAAATTTAGAAACTGTTTACAATAACGTAAAGTTCTCTAATTAACTGGGAATAATTTTTTATTACTTGATTTTGTAAATTAAAATGCTACTTCTTAATTTTTTATGTCTAGATATAATAATACTTATTAGGACATTTAAATTTGTCACTTCCAAACGGTCTTCTTCTTAAGTCCATTCATTAAACCAACCCAACCTTACAATGTTGTCAAATTTAATATTTTTACAATGCTTCATATGAGGAAACTAAACACTAGAGAGAGTTTATGTTGATAATTATAGAGTTCTCATGCGTTACCGAAGCCTGCTACCTTAAGCTTTAGTGGGAGTTACGGGATACCCTGTATATGAATATTGGCCATCTCCCAGAGTGGTAAAACTGTGAAATATATGCAATTATTCTGGATTCAGTATTACTGAGGGAGGGTGTGCTATCTCTTTTGGCTGCTTTACTCAAGCCATCCGAATTTTTCAGAGAACATAAGGACACTGGCCAATGGGGTGCTGTGGATCCCGGCCATACCAAGCCTCAAACCCCCAACATGGACCCTCTTATCAAAGCAAGTCCAGCACATGTGCCATCTCGTCTTCAAAGTTACACCTCGCACAAGTCACATGTTGGGTCACCAAGGAGGTCCATTCTATGCATGAGTTTGTTCAGTCTGCAGTGAATAGCAAGTACTTCTTGGACAAGTCTGTCACTTCGTGGCAATCTTGCTATCCCTCACGAGGGGGCTACAACAGCCATCTTTGCATAGTGGCATTTGTCCACATTGACCCAACTAGCACCATTGGTAATTGTAGGATTCTTGACTAATTATGGTGTAGAAGAGAATCGATGGAAGGCGCAATTGCGGTTTTTAACGCAATAACTTCAAATAAGCATAATTTTAAGGTTAAAAAACAAATAATAAGTAGGGCAAGCTCCTAACGTTGCCATTTGAACACAGCTCATACGAAGAGCGTTCAAATATAAATTATAATTTAATATTTATTCAAAAACAAACGCAAGGACTCTAATGTATATCACGTCATTTTTCTACTCAGTCTTCCTTTCTTTCAATAAACTGGTGCCATCTTTCCGGAAGTGTCTGTATTCCACGAGAAAAAAAAATCTTTTGGCTGCTGTCGCACCTATTCCCGAACCATTTCAATGACTTCTTCATTATTCTCCTAGAAACTCGTTTAAGGGTCCAAACAACTAAAAAAAACTGATGCAGTAAGGTTCGAAATGTATGGTAAATGGGGCAGCATGGTCGATTTCAAATTTTGGATCGTAGTCAGTGTGAGATAGCGAAATGAGGTCTAGCATTATCCTGTAAGACACAGTCAGACTACTCGCGTTTTGTTTCAAGTTACCCCTACTGATATTTAATACAGGAGTATCCTTCACTGTAATTCAACGATCGTTTCAAATAAGTGCATTTTACTCTGTCAGCATTCTGTTCTGTTGTCAATGTTTTTGGACGGCGAGAATACGATTCATTCTCGACACCTTTGCAGCCATCTTTAAAAGCTTTACTTCTTTTGTAAACGCTTATGTCTGATAGTAATTGCGCATCAAACTGTCTTTCAACTCTTACAAAATTTCTTATGGTTTGATATCTTCGTTGATAAGAAATTTACTACTAATGCGTTGTTCGACGCTCCAATGCAGTTCCACTTCAATCAAGCTTGCTAATTGAACGAAAATGAATTGTGGCAACTTAACGACTGAATGAAGTTAGAACTTGTTCCAGAGCATTAATTATGTAGACAACTTCTGTGCATGTCTTTGTCTTTTGGCGGGAAATTCAAATTATAATTCATATTTGAAAGTTCCTCATATAGTGGTAACCAATTATTTAAAAAGATGTTTGTTATTTAAATCTGTGCTCTGTCATTGTTGGGAATTTCAAAAATGTGAATATAATTGTTGAAAATAACCAAACTAAGTCCGATACTAATGCCTTAAAATTATTTTTATAATTTAAAACATCATTTATATAATTAAATGTAGTTAGAAATTGTAAAATTGTATGCCACACGTGAATAATAGAAATTTATTATATAAGTGTTGTAATATACTATTCAAAAATGAATGGGGATATTGCTTTATCATAGATTTCTGTCAAAGAATTTAATCGGTTGTTGTATACATAGAGCAGAATGTAAAATAAACGAATAGAATGCAGCAAAAAAATCAAGGTAGTTGTAGTCAAAAAGATAGTGGAACAAATTTTTGTATTTGCTACATTTTTTCTGTACTGAACTGTCGATTATTTAAGTATGCAAAACATGCAACGGAATCATCTCTCTCAGGTGCAAACAAATGTGGTGGTTCAAATGCATCAGATAGGACACTTTCA
The DNA here is from genome assembly GCA_940337035.1 of Agriotes lineatus. Classification (NCBI taxonomy): domain Eukaryota; kingdom Metazoa; phylum Arthropoda; class Insecta; order Coleoptera; family Elateridae; genus Agriotes; species Agriotes lineatus. Next base: position 68,908 of record CALNHX010006790.1, read on the forward strand.
GGTAGAAATCGCCGATGTCTTTAACACCTTGCAAAGTGTAATTTCCCGTATACCTTCGAGATTTAGAGAAACTGGCTCTACTGCAAGACGACCTGGTAGTGGATCTGGGCGCATCACCACCCCACGAAAAGACTGGCATTTTATTATTCAGGCAAGAAGACGGCCATTTTCTACTACTCGGCAACTTCTGCAAATCCTTTTAGACGCCACAGGAACTCAGGTTTGCGACCAGACGGTTCGTAACCGTCTAAAAGAAGTAGGATTGGCTTCCTATAGACCTGTCGGACATATACAAGATTACACTGGGTCAATCAAAGACTTTTGGAAACTAAACCTTGGGAGTTCGTTATGTTTTGTGATCTCGATTTTGCATATATACACAACGACAGCCGACGGCAGAGTGTCTACAGAAGTTAGGGAAATAGTCTTTTGCCTCAGTATATCCAGCCGACTGTGCCATTTGGCGGTGGTGGGTTATGGTGTGCGCAGGAATATGTTTTGGTTGGCGTACTGACCTCGATGTCTTTGATGCGACCGCCACTGCTCAAAGGTATGAAAACGAGATTATCAGAGAATATCTTTGGGACAGCCCCGATTTTATTGGGTAAGAAAATTTTTTTTTATGATAATACTCGTCCCCATCGTGGAATGAATGTGATACAAACACTAGAAAATCTGGAAATTAATCACTTACCTCTTCCTCCGATTTCACCACATCTGCATCCCATTGAACACGTTTGGGATATGCTTCAAAGATGGGTTGATAATCACTTTCCCCATCTTCAGATAGCCAAGAAATGTGTTACCTACCTCTGCTTTGGGACGAATTACCCCAGCAAGAAAATAACAGGTGTATTCAACGTATGCCAGAAAGGTGTAGAGCAGTAATTACAGTTCTAGGTGGTGTTACGCGCAATTAGGGACGGTCAAGTACTAAATACTAAAAAGTTGATGGTTGCTATTTTTTAACATTTGATGTTTTTTGGTTATTGGAAATGTTAGAATTTATCGAGTTCATTCACTTTTATGTATTTTCTTCTACTTTTTGTTGTACCTACATTAAAATTAGTTTCTGTTTGGCAGAAATACATAGTACAGCAATATCCCTATTAATTTTTGAGTAGTATTATAGTATATTTTAGTTAAGTTGTTCGGTTACTTGTAAATATACAACACCTTTGTTCTTTCTCCACACGCTGCAGACCGTTTTATAACTATTATTATTATTATTCCTATTAGTTTAGTTTAGTAGTCTGCTGTGGTTAGTAGTATTACTAGAATGGTTAATACTGTCTACGGCATAACTGATTATTATCATTATTAATACTGTCGCATCAAAGACGATGGCAGCTTAAAAATAAGGTAACTTCGTGGTTAGAGGCTCAAAGTGGCATAAGGTGGAAATTGTAAAGCTGAAACGTGAATACACCAACTGCGTCGATTTGCTAACTGGCTATTTAAAAAAAAACGCACGATGTGTTTAGAATTTCAGAATTAAAGCATTAATAGTAGTCGAAAATACCATTTTTCCATTCTTTCGTTCACAGCAGCTCGGAGTAGTTTTTTCGCTATTCTCAGAATTTGGTTAGCGTGACTTAAGTATCTTCTAAAATCACTGATTTTGTTAAAGTGCCATTGAATCATTACATTGAAAAAGTTGCCTAGTTTTATAACGCTATTTAATTACTGCCATTCGGCAGCCTAGAATTATAATAAAAATTCCGCGACTTGCCGTTTCGGAAATGCTTTCAGCTTCGCCTACAACAGGTAATCAAATAAATGTCCCCTCACTTTTCACGATAAAAAACCCGGCGTATATACCATTAGCAAAATTTGTTTTGTTAGTTTTATTCGCCGGCAAGCTGCAGCGGAAGGCTCAAGTCGATTCTCCAGGAATTTTTTGGGCAATTGCACGTTTCTGCAAATTAAATTGACCCTGCAATGATGTCACGTTTACTCAATGTTCGATGAGTTTAATTAAAAGCCGGGAAGGAAAGAAAGCGAATTTTCCGGATACAGTAATTGCAGGCGATATTTCAATAGATTATTGCTCGAGTTAATCATGGGAAATGCTCGTATTTTAATGAGAGTATGAGCGCTGAATCGAAGCAATTTGATTTTGCAAAACTGGAACTATGCTCATTATTGCAAACAAACCAGTTTCTGTTTGAAATACTCGTAAATTCATTGTGACTTTACAATAGCTTACGTTAAAATCACCAGCTTTGCAACAAGTTTTTGTTTAAATATAATGACTCGTAAAGCCTAGCTTGTATGGATGGTTATTCTATTTCCATTACATTAAAATTTCTTTGGCAAAAATTGACGAGTGTAAAAAGCAATTCATTACGTTGTTAAAACACACCTCTTATTCCAGTTCGCTATCTAATTATTAAATAAATTTAATTTGTGCATTAGGCAATCCTCAGTTTTATCCTAAAATGTCATAGAATGCAAAACATATGTGTGATTTACATTTCCTTCAATTATTCTAAGAGTTTTGTTTAGTAATTGTAGGATTTACGATAAAACAACTGAAGCAGAAACAATTTGTTAGATTTGTAAAAAAAGAAATATTTGACAGAATACCATAAGTTTGCTTTACTCACAAAAGGAGAGACTTTTTAAATTTTTAGTTGCTTTTTCTGATACAATTACATTTCATAGAAGTAAAACCTGGACGTATTCGACAACTATTCATAAATTTGATTAAAGCAACGTGGAGTACAACTTTTTCGAAATTTATATTATTGAATTGTAATTTCTTACAAGCAAATGTAATGATATAGACTGCTAAATAACATGAGAGGAGATGTCGTCCAGTGGCGACCCCCTGTATATCATATAATCACTCATTAGTAAGGTCTAATGTTTTTGCCTTTAGACGTCGAGTGTTGTTTCGGTCTTCGACAATATTTGTCACTAGCACACTAGGATGACCCTGTAGCCTGTTTGCGTAGTTGGTGGCATATCTTCTGATTCCGTCTCTTACCTATGGAATCTTGAGGTCTTCATGTAGCGTTTTATTGCTGACGTACCATTCCGAATTTGTTAAACTGCGTAGAGTCTTGCTTTGAAATCTTTGTATAATTTCAATGTTGGACGTTTTCGAGCACCCCCACAATTGTATACCGTACTGTTGGAGGATGTAGCTGGAAGATATTAAAGAAATGTGCAGCAAAGAGTTCCTCTTTCTCCTCTTCTGTTCTTGTCCAAGTGCAATTGGGTTTCCGAATTGGAGGAGATTGGTTTTTTGGGGCTTTTTAGCTTTTTCGTTGCTCTCCATAGGGCATAGGCATTGTGTGGAGACTGCGATAGATTACTTATATAATTATTGAAGGTTTCATTTTTCTAATTTTGTAAGTTTGGCAGCTCTCTAGTTTACCTATTTCATTTATTTTTATCTTTGGCATTTTCTTTTTCAGGATTATATGAAGTTGAGTACAAGAATACATATTGTCAGTTACGGGTAACATTTTCAACTGCAGTATCAATTTAATTTTCAGTTTTTAATTAGACTTTAATTATTGTATTATCTATTAAGTACTCTCTGAACATATCCCAGTTTGTACGACCGTTATATAGTGAAGGTTTTCTTTGTTTGGTGATAATAGAAGCGCTAATTGTGGTTATTATGGTTGAGTGGTCCTCAAGCCATCATTACAACTTCAATCAATAAAAAATTCGCATAGCTGCAAATTATGTAGTCACACTACCTTGTAAACTTCGTGCTAGTTCATATTTAATAAAATGAAATTAAAGTCTCACACTGCGAGAGCAAGACTTATGGTTTTCTTAATAGCTATTTAAGTAACAAGGAATGTAAGGACCTATTAACCTTTGAGGTAGGCTAGCACAAGCTAAGGCAAAGCCGCGGCTTGTTGCCGCCTGCCGAAAATATTAATAGGAGATACATTCCGAGTTATCTTATTATATTTTTCTCGCTGTTTATCGACATTTTCCTTGATTTTTGAAATAATCGTTTGGTTTTTCACTTATCACCAGGATTAATTTTCGTGAGTCGTGTTACCTGTGAGTGTCACATGTCACGTAAACATTTGCAATTATACACCAAACGTCTAAGTCTACATCTTGCGTTGTTAATTTTATTATCCTAGGAAATTAATAATACTATTAAGTTCCGTTGTCAAGGGAAAGCAGCAAACAAATATAATCACCGACTTACACGTTTCGTTACTAAGGCTTTATCACTGACTTACATGATCAGCAGCGAGAAAAAGGTTTTAAAATTAAATTAAGACCTTTGCTTACTTTGCTATTCTGCCCTAAACTGATAAACGATCCATATCTTTATAATTTTAAGTTTTCAAAAACTATTAAATGGAGGTATAAATGGGAACTATACTGTATCACTACTCCATAAACATAACCTACTCAGAATTAGTATTACCCGGGATTCAATTTCCATTTTGACAAATGTATATACCAATGCATTTTTACTGGTTGCATGGATAATGACATTGCACAATATATAAAAAACTATATTGACACCGACGTGATTTGAACACCCAACCTTCTGATCTGGACCCGCTACCGCTGCGCCACGCAGTCACCTTGAATACTGCTTCGTATGTATGCGACTCTAACGGAAGAACATATAATTTCCCTTGATTTATATACATATATGTCGTAAGCATAAAGTAAATTTAGACAAATAATCATTTTCCTAAATGTCAGTCATATAACGGAATTCAGCAAAGATCCTGTGCCTCATTCTAACTTGTTTAGGTTAGTTGCAGACTGATATATTTTTTCACTATCACGGTCGGTGTTTTACCACGTTCAGCATAGTGTCCTCGGTCAGCGTTGTGTTTAAAAACTGCCGTGCCCTATGCACTATGTCTTTAGCATATGCCCAGACAAGTGATGATTTGCATACATTTGCTTTATGGCTACGACATATATACACACAACCAAACTTATATGGAATCACCCAATATTTCCGATGTTATTCAGTATTTCTGACAAATTCCGTATAGAAAGTGAGAAGGACTTTATTATAACGTAGTTTATTAAATTACAAGGAGAAAAAATTACAACAAAGATTTAAGATGAACAAAAACAATAAAAATGCGAAAACTAAAGATGTAGGTAGTTGGTTAAACAAAAGTACCTTTTTTCGGACATGTTTTTCACTTGAATAGTCAGTGTTACCACCTCTAGCCCTAATACAAGCTGAAATTCGACGAGGAATGCTTCTAATCAACGTGTCAACTTGTTCCTGACGTACGTTTGCCCATTCCTCTTGGGCGGCTGGAATGAGCTGTTCCTCATTTCCTGGAGCATTTCTTCTAGCCCTAATCCCTTTTTTGACACAGTCCCACACATGCTCAATGGGATTCAGGTCTGGTGAAGAGGCAGGCCATTCTAGAACCGTCACAGCTTCTCTTTCTAGAAATTCTGTAGCAACTCGGCTGGTATGTACAGGGGCATTATCATGCATAAAGACGAAATTGTCTCCCACTGCACCTCTCCACAGCCTAACTATTGGTTCTAGCACCAAATCAACGTACCTAGGACCTGTTAAAGTCTGGCGTAGTGGAACCAAAGGAGTTTTATCTCCTATCATGATACTGCCCCAGAACATTACCGTTCCTCCTTTGTATTTTGGGGCAGATCAATTGTTATCACGACATACGTTATGGACAACTTCAAAAACCCTTGTTATTTTCAACAAAACACTTTCGTTATCTTTATCTCTTATCTGCATGAAAAATTTTCATACATTTCGCAATATTAGTAAGAAATACTAGGTGATTCCATATAAGTTTGGTTGTGTGTATATAAATCAAGGGAAATTATATGAGTTTCCGTTAGAGTCGCTTACGTGCGAAGCAGTGTTCAACAGACTCCGTGGCGCAACGGTAGCGCGTCTGACTCCAGATCAGAAGGTTGCGTGTTCAAATCACGTCGGGGTCAGAGTAGTTTTTTATCGGTGCCTTTGTCTAAGTGCAATGGCATTCCTATTGCGGAAAGTACTTATACACATATATCAAATGGGAAATTGAACGTTAGCCTAATGATAGGAATAAAGAGATACTACAGAGAAATCGTTGTTTGTTAACATTAAATTAAAAGTATTTGTAGTTTCTTCTCCTTTTGTAATAGAAGAGCTTTCAATACTGTTAAACAAGTATTTGCGGAAATTCCCAGGTAGCTCGACAAACGCTCGAAGACATCTTTATTGGCTAGAAGCGTCGAGAAGTCTCTTTCAAAATCTTGTCAGTATAACAAGCTGCATTCTATAAATTTTAATATTCTGTCGTATTTAATGGCCAACTTTTAGTGTATTTTCAGGAAGTCCACAGCCAGATTCAAATATTAGACATGACTGATTTCCTTTTTGCTAGGGCTAAAATTTAGTATAATTATATCGCTTAAAATTAGTACATGAATGATTTTTTTTCAAGCAAATCATCGGTAAAGTTACTTAAATATCTTTGCTTTCTTATACACTGAGGTGCAAACAAAATTGAACACGAAAATTATTTTGTTAAGTGTTGTTGAGTGAGAAATGTGAAAGCAGACGAAGAAACAAGTGAAAATGTTCAATATGCTCGTGAAATTCCTTTAATAGAAGCGAACAGGAGCTACGCTGTGAATGTGGATAGTGTATAGACTTGGTTTGAGAAAATCTAGGTAGAAAATACAGTATTCGCAAAAAAAAACAGTACCGAAAATAAAAAACGATATTTCCTTATTTATTAGCTATTAGGGATAAATGCCAATAGATTTGAAAACACTACGTGTAGATGTCTCACTGATATTCAGTTTATGTGCAGTTCGTACAAGGCTTCTTTGCGGAGACTGCACGACCTGGTCAAACACACGTCCTTCATTATCGTTGGTACAAACTGTCCTTCGACGACCCGAAGAGCCTTTACGTTGGCATAACACACTACCAGTGCGAAGAAATTTCTCAACAACCGCTACCATTGCAGCTTTACTGGGGGCTGCTTTGTTAAACTGTTGCTGATATTTTTCTGAGACCTGCTTTAAACTTGGGCCGTCATTCCTTCCAACTCCGTATGACCGGAAATAATGCTCTACTAAAAAAAATTTTCTTCAACTGAAAGAACCATGATAGCGAAAATTTTAACTGTAACGTAATGTCAAGGTGACAACTAATGACAAGTAAGCCAAATATGACCAATGGAATTTGCAGAGCAATTCATCAGCGCTCTAGATTTCGGTACTGTTTATTTTGGCGGATGAGGTATGTTGGTACTAAGTTAGACACAGGTGCAGAACTGAATATTATTTCTCAAAAAATGTTTAGCATAAGGCCTACAAGTATTAAAATAGAAGCATATGAAGACTTTAGGTTATATCTAATTGTAATTGTAAAATTAAGTTTTTTTGTAAATTTCAATATTTCTGATGAAAAACAGGTAGAATTTATAAGGAAAACATAGAACAATCGCATACGCACTAAATTGATGAAATGTCATTGAAACGGTTGGACTAAAAAGAAAGCTAGCATGTTATTCAATATTAACTTAATTTGCAAAACGAAATCACTGTAGTGGATGATACGGTATTTCTTAACAACCAACTTCTAGTACTAAATTCATTACGGTCTTACATTATAAATCAAAAGTCAATATGGCATTGAGAAAACAAGGCCAAGCGCTAGACAACTAGTTTTTTGGCCAGGTCTTATCGTAGATATTAATAATACAAGCAAACCGCGCAGCACTACGCGCTGGGAGTCTTGAATCGGCGCGCACGTGAAATAGGATACGCGAAAGGTCAAGCTCCGATCCGGGTGCTAAGATAAGAAAAACAAAACCTAAACAAATATAAACATCTGTAAAGCCGGAACGTGAGATTTTATTTTGTGCCACAGACACACATTAAGGAAAATTATATTATAGATAATAGCGAGATGCAGTGCATGTGAAAGGTATCGTAGTGCAAATGCAAAAGCCATTAATTTGCCATGATATTCCAAAAAACCTTTTAATAAAATCGCCATTAATATTTAAGAGGAAAATCTATCTTGCATTATTATTATTATTCAAATGGTTGAAAATAATACTACTCAAATTTAAGACAGTTAATAAAATAATTGCTAAATTAAAATAACATTTGCTACTCAAGGAGTGCCCAAAGAGGTGGTCGCGGATAACAAGTCCTGTAATACATTTTGAGTGTAAAGATTATGCTTGAAGTAAAATTCTAATCTACATTTAGTTCTCCGACATACCCACATAGCAATTGGTAAGCTGAAAGAGCAGTTCACGCCAGAAAAAATTACTAGAAAATGTAAAAGTAATTAATAATCCAGATATTTCTATAGGTTTATTGAAATATAGAAATACGCCAATCACTGGACTGCATCTATCGCCAGCTAGAATTTTAATAAGTTCAAGTACGAGAACAAAAATTCCTGTACATACATCGCTATTAAAACCAGAAGTTCAATTAAATTCTTAAAATTTAATTAGGGGAAGACAACGAAGTTATAACAAGTATTATAACACAAATGTTAAATATAGAAAAGAATTTAATTGGGCTGACAACATATTGTTCAACAGAAATAAAAAATGAGCCGGCTAAATTATTGTATAAACATAGTTTTCCGAGATCTTAAGACAATAAAGTTCTGATATTATAAAGGAGTTCCGGTCATTTAAAACAAACTGAAAACGATTTAGGAATTGAGAAAAACATATTATGTATGGTACTGTAATAATTATACTGACTTAACCGTACAATCTTATGTTGAAAATTCAAATGGAAAACGAAAACTGAATGATCATAAACAAAATCACTGAATTTCAAGTCTATGGGGCAAGCAGATTTAAAGATTTTGTTTCCTTCTAAATGTAAGTAGGGAGATGTAGCATATGTTAACGTTGGTAACACAGCGAGAAGCCAAGCTTGGTATAAAGATAGCCACCGTTATAAATATACGCAAATGTTCTTGTGAAGTTATTTACAAAATAAATAGTTAGAAAAATAAAGTGTCAGCATTAAAGATGCAACAAGGTGTACTTATATAATTTAAAAAATCTGTAAAAGGCTTTACCCAGAACTTCCCTCGTCAACATTGTGACACTAAATAATTTTAAAGATAAAATTATGCTAGGAGTACAAATATCTTCACGTTTCTAATAAATTAAATACATTTAAATTTAAAAAAAATTATCCCGTTGGAGTTTGAACATCTGCACCTGCAGCTCTGCAGAATGCTCGATCCTAACCGAATCTCCGCAGCGGATATAACTACAGCGAAATTCCATCTGTGCTACCGAGTCTCTTCCAGATAAATCCGGCGCGCGCCTGTCTTGAAAAGCACGGTGTTATGGTTGAAACATTTTTACTCTTTTGTGACATTATTCTTTATCGGTTGAGTCTTATTTTCGGCATATGTAAAACCTGACTTATGTGCAAGCTATTACTTCCTTTTATTTCTAAATTAACCCAAAAATAAGTTACTCACCCTGTATATGTTTATATGAAATTGTACCGGTGACAGACAGACTGACGGTATTGAGAAAACCTCTTTTTCGTTATCTAAGGACCTTGAAACGTGAAGATCTGAAAAAATCTCGGATGGTGATTTTTTCGTGATTACAATGCTTTCTTCGTCTTTCAGACGAATGAAGTAAAAATCTGTAAAATGCCTTGCCCAGAACTTCCCTCGTCTACATTGTGACGCTAAAAACCTGTAATGGAGTTTACACGGAACTTCCCTCGGGCGAATTAGATCAATTTGCAAATTAAACCGCATCGATGAGTCGCACTGCGCCATCCTACCTTATTAAAATGAGTGCGGCGCGCGCCTGTATTTAATGGAACGGTCTTATGGTTGAAAAGTTTTGACTCTTGTGTGACATTATCCTGTATCTGTTGAGCCCTATTTTTGGCAAGTGTGAAGCCTTGCCTATGTGAAAATTATTACTTCTATCTATTTCAAAGTTAGCGTAAAAATAAACAAAACTTATTTTTTTAAGGTGCTTACCCTCTATATATTTGTCTGAAATTTTCTGCTTTCATGCCAGATAAACATATAATCTGCATACAAAATATCGCCATCCTCCAACAAATAGTTTTTGAGTTATACCGCCAACAGACAGACAGACAGACAGACAGACAGACAGACACACAGACAGACAGACACACAGACAGACAGACAAACAGACAGACAGACAGACCGAATTGAGAAAACCTGTTTTTCATCATCTAGAGACCCTGAAACGAAAAGATCTGAAAAAATCTCGGAAGGTGATTTGTCGCAATTACGATCCTTCCTTCAGCTTTTAGACGAGGAAAGTAATAATTTTAGAAATCAAATTAAGTTAGGAGTAAAAATATCTTCACGTTTCTAATAAATTAAATAATTGTTCAAATAAAAAAACGTTACCAGTGGTAGAAGTCGAAGGGTAGGCGGACCGCGTATGCAGTCCCAACGTTTTGTGGGACATTACAAGGAAACGGGCTATTTATACCGAAGCTACGGAGCACCGACCCTTTGAATTCCTGCGTTGCAGCTGTATTAAGTATCGTACAACATTTATTCCGTATGTATTGGATCCCATTTTTGGTAAGAATAAAACCTGCGCTATGTAGAAATTATTACTTGTATTTATTGCGAAGTAAAAGCAAAAATAAACAAAATTTTATTTTTTTTTAGGATGCTCACCCTGTATATATTTGTCTAAAATTTATTTACTCGGTTTCATGTCAAGTAGATATATAATGTGTATGCTAAATATTGTGTTCCTCCAACAAATAGTTTTTGAGTTATACCGCTAACAGACGTGAAGAACTGAAAAAATCTCGAAAGGTGATTTTTTCGCGATTACAATCTTCCTTCGTCTTTTAGACGAGGGAAGTAAAAATACAGACGGTGCATATTAAAATTTTAATATTTGCTAAAAGTCACATTAATAAAAAGTAACACAACGGAAACTGTTAATAGGCGAACTAAATTATAGTATTATAATAAAGAAAAAATCTGATGTGATACAGGCACACAGCTTTCTTTTACAGTGATCTTATATTTAGTACAAAATTTGGTTTTTAGTTTCTCTACTACATTATATAAAAAAATAATCCCATTTTAGAGTTATTCATTCAACTGGAAATTCACCTATCTCACATCTATACACATTAAAAATCTTTTTAAGAAATGACAAAAATCGTTAAAGCCGTTCTAAGAAAATCGAAAATACTAAAGAATCACAAGAGTAAACACCATACTTCCGGTTATGCGATTTTCTTAAAAAGCTTGCTGTCGCATCTATACAGTACACAAAACTTATATATGAAGTTTCAACGTCATATCTCTTCGTTTCTCAGATATTCAGTTCGCATACAGACACATAGCACACAGACATACAGACACACAGATACACAGACACACAGATACACAGATAGACCAATGAACAAAAAAGTTTTTTTGAGTTCAGGGGCTTTAAACGTGAAGGTCTGTTGAAACCTCAATTTCGAATTTTTGGGATGAATCCAATACTTGCTTTATTGAAAAGGAAGTTAAAACCGTAAAGGGCTTTACTCAGAACTTCCTTCGCAAGTTGAAGTTGTGACACTAAATATTTTGAAAAGTGAGAGACAACTAGGGGTAAAAATAACTTAAAGTTCCTAGTAACACTCAGAGAACAAAATGAACCACTTGGTAATGCAAATTACATCAATTTGCAATTAAAAAAGATTTTACAGTTAGTATTCATACTCGAGCGCGATTTCAGCGCCTAAGAAAGGCATTTCAACGGGAACCAATGAGGTCGTTACGAAACTGTGCCTAACATAGCCGCGCAGCGACTGCATTATACTCAACAGCTGATTCTTGTCCATCTTTGTGTTTTGTATTTTTTAAAGGGGCTCAACCTCTACATATTCGACCGAAATTTTGCTCGGCTTCGTGCCGGTAGACATCTAATCCGCATGCAGAATATCGTGGTTCGCCAGCAAATACTTTTTGAGTTTTACCGGCAGCAGACAGACTGACGGAATTGAGAAAACTTGTTTTTCGTCATCTAGGGATTCTGAAAAGTGAAGATATGACAAATTTGGGAAGATGATTTTTTCGCGATAACATACTTCCTTCGTCTTTTAGACTAGTGAGAATGATAAAAAACTGGAATTTTCTCTGTTTTTAATTATAACAGTTACTCAAGAAGAAGTCAAGATTCTGCCCTTTTGTCTTTCAAGGTTAAATAAATGATCTGCCCTATGCGGAGATGATTCATGGAATACCTCTATGGACGATTAACTGTCGTTAAAATGGAAATGAAGATTCATTTAAAGCAGTGCTTCAACCGATAAATGCTAAAAGTGCATATGTTACCTTTAAGGCTTCTCTTTGTGTAAACAATTTGGTGAAAAGGTTTGCAGCTTGTTCGATAAGTATGAAATAATTAACCACTTCTACTTCTTCTGTGGATGGTAGTGCAATAACTAAATATGAAAAATATATCGGCCTATGCCTCTTTTATTTATAAACCGATGTGAATGAAATTCGGTACATGGGTATTAGGCATAACTTTTGATGGAGAGATAGATATCGTTTAAACGGTCGACTTCCGGTTTTATTGGAAGTGCCATTAATTTTGAATATTTAAACGGATTACTCGGTGAGTTTTATGTTTTTAGAAATCTACAACTCAAATTAAATGATAGTCAAATTTTCATTTTTCCAAAGGAAAAAATGTGTTTTTAATAACTTTGTCTTTATTATAGGAAGACTATAACCCGGCAAAATGTGTTGTAATTGTCCTCTGTAAGTCATACTGATAGATATTTTATCAATTAGATCAATACCAAATCTTTTCCGAAGAAATAAAATGAATTAAACCCCTTTTCAAAGAAAAGGTAATTTTTTAATGGTACATACTAAGGACCACGTTGACATTAAAAGCAAATATAATTATCAAGCTAACGATATGCATCATCCATTATTGATCTCAAACTACACATTCTTAATTAATAAGTTTGTTGGATGTTTTTGTATTTTGGGCAACACTGTCTTATGTAGTATAACTCGAAGTTTCCGAAAAACATAGAATTAGATCCATTTGGAAAATTAAAGTTATTTGCATTTTCAGTGAAAATCAGCTATTTTGACTGTCTGTCTGTCAATACGAAATTATGTATAATGTTCATGTATAAATTTAGTCCATATTCTTTCATATGTTTGGAAAATAGATGAAGAGCTATTATTTAACCCTTAAATACGGACACTCAATTTTAGTTCAGTGATACTGACATGTAGTTTCATCAATTGGGACTTGAATAGTATATTATGTTACTAGTGTATGAGTACGCCTTTAAAGCACTTGCGACGAGTCTAAGAGCACGACGCAAAGCGTCAAGTGACGAATTGTTTTGTCGCTTTTGTTTCAGATGGTGAATAAAAATTGGTTAGTTTTGCTGATATCGTTAATACTGCTGTCAAACGGGAACACATTTTGAAGTTTGCCGGAAATAACTGACGAAGTTTTGAAACTTGGCAGTGACGTTATTTTAGGCGTATTTTTAAACATACTAATCGGCAAAATTCTAAGTAGGATTTTGACCATATGACCGCAGCAGTCGGCGTCTAAGGTACCTGGTATTCTCCATTCATACATCTGGTCCATTAGAAAAGAAAGTACTAAAAGTCTTGAACGCAATCTATTGCGCTCGAGCTGCCATCATCGAAAAATGGTGCTCCAAATTAGTTGTTTGTTTATATTTCGATAACCGTTAGTGACATCGGAATTATATCATATAAAAAAATTTCTACAAAAAATTTTATATACATTTATCAGTAGCTATAATGGTTTTGCTGTAATTCAACACTGAATAATAGAAACAGTTTTTCTTTTTACCATTACTCTTAGTAAAATCCTTTCTCATTTCTGATGAGATTGTGATGGTTAGAACAGACGTTTTTGAAAATATTGGAAATAATTGCAGACTTTTAGATGAAGCGCGCTAACCGAAGTTGTCCACTTGAAACAGTGAACTCAACGATAAAACTTTACGGTGTATTAGAACCAATGGACCATATATTATTATTTCAAAGAATTGCCATCTCTGTTCAATGATGCGGACAGACAAAAGACGACAACGTCTGTAGCGTATAATCTGTTGGAAATGCAAGAGAGTTGGATCTGACTGTTAGAATACATTCCATTTGCGGTTTCTAAATTACGCGAAACATAAATTTGGAGCGTCTGCAGTAGTTTTTGATCGTTATACTCACAAAGGTAACAGTACCAAGCAGTCTCAGTAGCATCGGCGGTCGTGGAAGTATATGAGAGTTGATACTTATCTTAATGACACTATGACTACCACTACCTCTAAAGTAAGACACGCATTGACCAATGAAAAAAATCGATTGATTTCAATGTTGATTAGGAAATTTAGAGATGAAGTGTTCAATATTAAGCAGATTACAGACGACGCTGATACCCTTACTGTCTCGACGGCGATAAAAATAATATATCCCAATCAAGTTGTAACCTTTGTGGAAGACATATCTTCTTGCTTTGTTGACGGCCTTAGCTCAATGGGAAAAGGAAAGTAATACTTATTTCGCGAAACCAGGAGAAAAAAGACTGAACATAACATACATTGTTCAGAAAATCTTCCCTTTCGGGGAGGACTTAAAGAAAGGATTTTGTTTGCAACTACATTTAGTGGTTACGATAACACATAATGTCTTTTCCAGAAAGATCGACCGATAGAACGCTTCTCTTTATCTAACATGTGAGCAAATGAA